>NW_019104494.1:4388763-4400274 GCF_001995035.1 Momordica charantia | reverse complement strand
GGACCGTCGGTTACACCCGGTAATCTCGGGACCGACGGTTRCACCCGATAATCACGCCGCTGACAGTAGCTCASATCGGCCCCTACCGAGCTTCCCGGTAGGTCGGACCTCGGCCAGGTTCACCTCGGCCCTCATACTTAGCATCTGTCAACGCTAGTGGTGGTGATCTCGGCGGTCCGAGCTGGGCATGACTCATGAGTCATCTTGGAGCACCAATAGGGATCCTCCACGTGTCCAGGGTATTCTCTTCCCCAGACACACAAAATTGATGTTTGAGACTTATTAGGATAGTTGATCAACTAGACTGGTAAATTAATCTTTTCAATATTACATCCAAATTTGGCTGTTAAAACTTTAAACAACTTTTAATAGATTTCATAATGTTTGGATAGATGTGTTCACATCCATACTTCAAAATACATAAAATTTTATATCTCTGAAGTTTTTATTTTTTCCTTTGAACTAAAGTTACTCAACTTTAATTTGACGTAACCAAGAATTAATTTAATTGGATAGGAGACAAGAGCTACAAATAATATAATTTTTCTGCTTTTCTTTCATATATTTTTTTTAAGGTACAAATTAGAAAATTATTTATCTCATGCCCCAGCTAAATAATATGAAATTTATCTGCCAATATAAGCTTATCTCAACAGTAATTGATATCTATGTTTGACCAAGAGATCATGAATTCGAATTCCCTATCTCATTTGATCTACTAAAAAAACAAAAAACAAAAAAATATATACATAGAATTTGCCTATGTTTGATTGGCAAAAGGTATATACTATTCACTTAGTCTAATTTCATGCCTGAAATAGGTAATGAAACATTTTCGAAACAGAAAACTAAAAGTAAAATAACTGAAACGAAGAATTACAACGCCAACCTGAACGTAGCTCAATTGGTTAGGGCATGTCAGTCGTGGGTTCAATCCCACATTGTTGTACTAAAATACACCATAACACATACGTCTATAATATATTCCATTAGCATTCCTTTGAATTTCTCTCAAATATTCCACATTTTTGTTTCTTCGTTTTTAGACTCCTGTCTGAATTACACATTTTTCCCCTCCAATGAAAAGAATTTCTGTTACAAAAGAAGAAAAAAGAATCAGAGTCCATTTCCCCATCTATAAATTTTTCTTCTCTTTTTTTTTCCTTCTTCGTTTTAGTTGAAACTTTGAAACTTGAACGTCAGCCATATGTTGTCTTCTCCATTGCAGATTATACAGTGTAGTGTTGTTGGATAGTTTCAATGTCCAATCCCTTCAACTTCACCACTGATTCCACATGGCCCTTCAAAGTATGAAGTTCCCTCAGCCTGCACCATTCAACATTGAACAACTCAAAATTTTCTCAAGCATTCTTCATGTCCACATTTAAAACTTGGCTTTGGTTTTTGAATTTACCTGGCAACTTCAGCTCTTTTCTTGGCCTGCTCTGCAATCTCTGATAGATCCTCGTAGCTGCTCTTGTCGTGAAATATGGTCTCCGGAGGCTGCAGCCCGTGCATTGTGCGTTGAGCCGTTGCCCACTGCGCCTCCCTTTCGCCTATTCCGTAATCCTTCTTGGTCGTAAACGCAGTCTATAGAAAATCGTTGAGAAAATCTTTAAGTATGAGAACGTGTAAATTCAACTCAAAAACTTAAGCCGATAGATTACAGTATGACCTTGTTGTCAAGCATGTTGTCCCAGGCCTTGCCGCTGAGGGCATAGCGGATTATGAATTTGAGAACATCAAGTGGGAAGTAAGTAACAATGCTGAATACCCAGATGGCTCCTGCCCATCCCCACCCGATGCCTTTAATCCTTGCAAAGTCCCATTCAGAATATACAGCAATTAATGTGGCAACCTGAAGGGAAACAGAATGCAAAATGAGGACTTTGATGCAATTTGAAGAGGTTTGAAAGAGGACCAAGAAGAAATGTTCTCACCAGCTGTGCGGCAATGAAGGCGATGATGAGCAAGATACCAGGGCATTCGACAAAGGACCAACTTCTTGACCTCGTGACAAAGATGAGAGCCTGGCTGATGATGCTCACTTGAAGATAGAGAGCAGAGTTGATCTCAGCAAGATCTTCGAGTGGCTTTACTCCAAAAGTGATCTGGATATAAATGTTGACATGTCAAGATACATTGTCATTTTTGTAGGGATGAAAGTTTTGATGTTGTTTTTCTCACCTCGAAGAAGTGGGTTTCGTTTGCAAGCCAGAAGAAAGCCACGGTCATGAGGGCCATGTATGTTCCGAGGACGACACCGGTAGCAAAGATTTCATTGAGTTTCCATGAGTCTGGCACAGGAGATGGCTTCACCTTGTCCTTTGAGATGGTCATGATGGTTCCATCGTTCAGGATGGCAATGATCAGGACCATAAAAGGCGAGAAATCAAACTTCCAGATGAGAGCGACGAGCATGAATCCCAACACGATACGGATTGTGATGGAAACTGCATAGATGGTGTAGTTCTTCATTCTCTGAAAGATGGCCCTGCTGGTTAACACAGCACTTATAATGACACTCAGCCCTGGCTCTGTCAAGACAATGTCGGATGCACTCCTTGCCGCATCGGTTGCATCAGCCACGGCAATACCGATGTCGGCCCTCTTCAGAGCAGGAGCATCATTGACACCATCTCCTGTCATGCCACAAATGTGGTTCCTCTCCTGAAGTTTCTTGACAATCTCATACTTGTGTTCTACAATCCAAAAAAGACTAGTTTACTTGATGAAGCAAGATGGTTTCATATTTCTCACTGTTAGTTGAGAGAATAATATCATTACCAGGGAAGACACCAGCAAACCCATCAGCCTTCTCAATGAGTTCATCAACAGGAATGGAAGCAATCGACTCGTCCTTGCATTGGCCGAGCAAAGATGATGATGGATACATGTTGGTGCCCATGCCAAGCCTCCGACCAGTTTCTTTTCCTATTGCAAGTTGGTCACCAGTGATCATCTTAACATTAACACCAAGTTCGAGAGCTCGACGGATGGTCTCTGCACTATCATGCCTAGGAGGATCAAATAGGGGCAGGAGGCCAACAAATTCCCATGGCTCTCCAGCACTCTCTTTGTCCTTGTCTTTAACAGTCTGTAAATGAGAGGGGAAACCAGGTTTAAGATTACTTAGCAAGCTTATCCATTATATGAATTAATGAATATGTTTCATGTATATATTTAAACGCATTCACCTGTCGAGAGACTGCCAAGGAACGAAGACCGCGATTGGCATAGTTATCAATAATTGCATGAGCCTTATTTCTTACTTCTCCTTTAAGCTCACAAAGGTCAATTATCTAAAACCAAACTTTCAGAGTTAGGCATATGAAACAAATGTAATTCAAGGTAAGCAACATTGGCTATTAGAAAACAACACCACCTGTTCAGGAGCACCCTTGCTACTTCGGTGCCAGTTACCGTCTCTGTCGATGTAGGTAATGGCAGTCCGCTTATCAACTGGATTGAAGGGCAGGAAATGTACCTCAGTGATTCCTGCCCTTGCCTTGAAGAACCCAAAATAAAGTATGAGAGACAAAGTTCACCTCTAAAGTAATAGAAGCCATGAATACAAAAATGCTGAGTTTCAAACCTCTTTTGGGTCGCCCAACATTCCAACAATGCAGGCATCAATAGCATCTTGATTTTCAACTCTGGAAGCTCTTGCAGCAAACAGCATAACAGCGTCCTTATCCATGCCAGGTACAAACACCTACAATAGTCATAAAGGCAACCATGATGAGCCATAACAAAATGTAGTCGGGTTGAATTCCCAGTTTGAATTGTAATTGTGAGAGCTTGACCTCAACAAGGGACTTGTCTACTGTGAGTTTGTTGAGGGTGAGAGTTCCAGTCTTGTCACTGCAGAGGACATCCATCCCAGCCATCTCCTCAATTGCTGTCATCCTCTTGGTAATGGCGCCTTGCTGCGAGAGGCGATGTGATCCGATGGCCATGGTCACTGAAAGAACTGTCGGCATGGCAATAGGGATACCTCCAATGAGAAGCACCAACAGGTTGTCAATTCCCTCTCTGTACGCCCTGTGCTGGATTGGATACATTACTAAGATCTCAATAATCATCCCAACTGCAATCGAGCATATACAGAAGTTTCCGATGGCCGTCAACACCTGATCAATGAATAAAACCAACGTTACAACCATAAATCTTGTAACGAATCCCCAAAACTTGTTTATGCAGAGAAGGGAAGAAGTTGGCTTTACCTTCTGGAAGTGGCCAACTTGGTTGGTGCTCTCCACAAGATGAGCTGCCTTCCCAAAGAAGGTATGGACACCAGTTGCAATGACAACAGCCTCAATCTCACCTTGCTTGCAGGTAGAACCAGAGAACACTTCATCACCAGGATACTTAGTTACAGGCAAAGATTCACCAGTAAGAGCAGACTGATCAATCTTTAGAGGATCGCCTTCTAAGAGACGGGCATCAGCCGGGATAATATCTCCCAATTTGACACTGATCACATCTCCTGGAACCAGAATTGCTGCCTCTTCTTCTTTCCACTTTCCATCCCTTAGAACCTACACATTTTGGAAAAACTACATTTTCATTGACCCCTCAAATGACCTATTTACTGTTAAATCACCACTAAACTAAACCCCCTAAAGCTCACTTCACTTGTGGGTCCGGAAATTAGCACAAGACCCCATAAATGTTATCAAGAGAAAATGATATTACAGAGTCCAAACACATGAACTCTTGATCTGAAGGAATACAAAAATACCTTTGTTTTGGGGGCAAGACCAGCCATCAGAGCAGCAGCTGCATTTCCAGCATTGTTCTCTTCAATGAAACTGATGGTGGAGTTGATGATCAGGAGAACCATAATACCAACAAAGTCTTGCCAATCAGGTGGTTTTCCCTGCATTTTAGACCAGAATCATGTCTAAGTTTGTGTGTATGAGAGAATGAAGAATAATTTATTTATGTAAGATCTGCAATTACCCCTCCATTAGCCAGAACAATGGCCATGATTGCTGCACATTCCATGACCCAAGAGAGAGGGTTCCACATAAACCCCAAAAATTTCAAAACTTTGCTCTCTTTTTTCTCTTCAAGCTTGTTAGGGCCAAATATTTGAAGTCTTTTCTCTCCTTCTGCAGTAGTCAATCCTTCTTTCGTACATTTTAGTTGCTCAAAAACTTCCTCAACAGGAATCCGTTCCTACAACAACCAAAAAAAATAAGCCCCAGAACAGAGAAGGCAGCAAAAAGAATTGATTTTTGATTTTCTTTTTATCCTTACAAGATCAACATTCTCATTCTTGACATCCTCCAATGATATGTCACCCATGGCTGACCAAAAAACAACCAAAACGAAGAAGAAATTGTCCAAAAACACTTGAAATTACTTCTTTTTCCTTCCTCTAATCAGCCCTTTCCCTCTAAAATTGACTCGTTATAGCCCAGAGAGAGGGAAAGGAAGATGAAAAAAGAATGGGAAAGGAAAAAAGAGGCTATTTCATGCAGATGGAGATGGCAACATCTGAACTTGAGAAGTCTGGTTTCTTATATAGTAAATGGAGAGAGACGCCATAATGGCCCGCGGATTCCTGGAGGAGTTGACCTGCAGAGCCAGTTGCAGCCACTTTGGAGGAGAGGTTGTTACCACTTTCTGTGGCTTCCCAGAGCCTACGGGCTGTTCCAGTAACAGGTTAGGATGTGGCCGATGGAGCATCTAAGATTTTGTTTGCTGACCTGGCTTTCTTCATGGTCCTAATGTTTTTGCATCACTATTATCTGTTTCATGTTATAATTAGGGTAAAAGAAATATAACAACCGTCTCTTTTTTTTCTTTTTTTTTTTTTGTGTTTTTATTTATTTGATATTATCGTGTTCTAAATTTCATGATAAAAATTTGATGTGGATTAGGAGAGACTCATCTTCTGCCATCTCGAAGTTAAGTTTTGAGATTGGTATTTTGTCGAAAAGTATTGGTTAGTTATAAATAATGACAAAAATAAATGCATAGATTATTAAATCAATGTGAAAAAAAGTTTGTTATAAGATCAAATCTAACTTTATGTTTCAGATTAGATTTATTTCATTTGTTACACAAGATACAAATATTATTGTATGATATTTTTTTACTTCAACTTGGGTTACTATTATTAAATTTAACTATTTGTGTAGCATTTTTATGTATACTCATCATACTTGCAAGGTCGCAATTTGGCATTTCTACTATAAAAAAGAACATGTGCATGATTTTTGCTAAAACTTAGAAATAATGGATTTTTTTTTTTTTTGTTGAAGAGATTTGAATTGTCACAAATAACCTTAGATTGTAATACAAATAGAGCATCATGCTTGTAATTCACCAGATTTTAGGACCTTGAAAATCCCAACTCTGCAAAATCAAAGCATTATGAACAGCAATGAAGCACAACTAGATGACCATCATTTTTCTCCTTGGAGCTTGCTTGCTTTAACATGCCTTTCTTATAACAACACAATTGAAAAGATTGATCCATGTACTGTTGCAATGTTTCTCAGTTACCAAATATCTCATCGCAGTGAGTTCTTCAACAGAAAAAAACAAAACGAAGGAAAAAATATGTGACAGAGACATGGGCCAAATCCGACTGATGAGAAAATTAATCACACTACTATCTGAATGATAATATACATTGTAAATTAACAATCTCATCAAAGTTGCTCCAATGAACCTAACAATTTGAAGTCTCGGAAAGATCTACTGAAAAACTTGACCAAGAAGGAAAAAAAATTATCGTTTCTTCCGCATTAGAAACCGAGCTTCGTGCGTCGCCAGTGCCTACGCTTGGCATTATACCTGAGCCAAACGAACAAAAAGGCCAAATGAGAACTCTGATCCGTGAAATCACTAAAAATCATGGACGAAATCGGTAAAAGTCCGGGGAAAACCTTATGGTGTTGTCAGTTCTCAATCGAATCCAGTGAGGAATGGGCCTGTTCTGCCTCATCTTCTTGGCCAGCTTTTTCTTGATAATGAAGGTTTTGTGCGACGGCTGCACATCACAACAAGAGAAACAAGGAACTTAAGATCTAGAAATAGAAGAAACAAACCGCAACGGAGGAAGAAAACTCACCATTTTGAAACAAGGAGACGGCCGAAAAAAGGAACACGATGCAGCAAGAAACCCTAGACTTCGGCGGTGGCGCGATTAGTTTCTGTATTATACTCTCGCGCTCCCGAGTGCCGTCTATTTTCTTCACGGTAGCCGTGCCGAGTTAACGGCGTCAGCGAGGACGAGGGGAATGGGCCTGGGTGTCGGCCTTTCTAGCCCATGTTCAATGGGCTAGGCCCACCCCATCACGCCCTGACCTCCTTCTTCGGCCGAATATAGACTGGGCCCGTCATAAACAATAGGTTGACAATGCGAAGGAAAAGTTTGGTTATTCTAAATCTAAATAATTTAAATAAAATATTATGAAAAATCGAAATTAAAAAATAACTATATATTAAAGAATCAAGACTTCGTTTAATAACCACTCTAGTCTGCATCTGCTTTCTTAAAATTATTTTTTAAAACTAATCCAAAATTTGAAAACTATATTAAAAAAAAACACAAAGTAATTTTCAAAAAACTTATTTTTGTTTTTTAAATTCGGTAAATGGTTTAGAAGTGTTCCTAAAAAAGGGTGAAAATGTACCAAAAAATTTGTAATTAAACAAATATAATTTTCAAAATAAAATATTTATCTCCTTGAAGACTACCTTTATAAATATTTGACAACTAAAAGAGAAAAATACAATTTTAAAAAAATAATAATTACAAGGACTAAATATTGAGTTTTAAAAATTAGGAGAAAATCCATTTGATCTTCTCATTCATATATTAACAACGTACAGGAAAGCCTTTATATAAAGAGGCAAGAGAGGCATAAAAACTCCTGAATATATAAATTTTATATGAATTGAAAACTAAATATAGAAATCCAAAAACAGACTAACGATCTAATAACAACAAAATATTCCACAAGACTAAACTAATAAATCCACAAATGCAAGCCACGTCATTTATTTTTAGTGAGCTGTCTTCACACACACCACTATTATAAAATTGGCTACTCGTTATATTAAAAGAAAATTCTTTGTTTTTGCATTTTTCTTCCTCAGTTGTCAAATGTAGTGAGTATACCGAGGTCAAGCCAAGTGTTTTCAAAAAAATTAATAAGTTATCAATTTTTGAATGACGGTGGAGACAATATTTGATTCTACCCGAAAACAAAAAATTAGTGGTTATCCAGTGGGAGCTAAAATTATTGCTTAGCTTTGGACATGTTGGTGACATTTAAATTAACCTAAGGGTTTTTTTTTTTTTGTTTTTGTAGATTAAGGTATATCATATACCGTGTCAGCCGATGACTATAAAAACCCAAACAATAATAACACACACAGAGAGCACAAAGTTTCTTGCGTATGAGTTTCTTGGGTGTTCATCTTCTCTTTTCTTTCTCTGGTTTTTAGGTTTGTTGGGTTAATCACGACAGTTATGAGGCCTCCCACTCGATTAACCCACGGTACTTAATACTTAATTAATTCCCATTTCCTCTCTTAATTACTTGTTCCTAATTCTGTTTGGATGCCCAGAAAATCAACAAAACAAAATCTTCTACACTCAAAGATTCCATCTTTCCCTTTTCTTGCACTCCAAATCTTGTTCTTTCTCCTGGGTAATTTTTTAGATCAAGTTTTTTAGTTTTGATATTAATTAAATCAGTACTGTGTGATTATTTTTGGCAGCTGCATCGTTACCAAGTTCTTCATCCTCGCCTATGGCTAAAGCCTTGTGGAGGGAGTTGAGACGGATCGATCGACTTTTTAATTTATACTCAGATTCGGATGTCATTGGGTACGTACATTTGTCTCCACCTTAATTAATTTACTTATCATCATAATCAAGTTTTAATTTACTTATTATTGTCTAGTTGAATTATAAATTTCGTAATAAGTACGTCCAATGAGTAGTTAAACTTTCAATTTTATGTGTTTTTTTTGTTATGTTCAATAGTGGTCGATCTATTTGACTTCTCTTAACTTTATGGATTTTTATTAAATACAAAATTGAAAGTTTAGAAATTCAATTTTATGACTAATAAATCTATTGATTATTAAAAATGTCAAATAGACCGAGAACCTATTAGATACAAAATTGAGAGTTTGGACGCTTATGACATAGACATGAAATTAAAATTTTAAAACTCTATTAAACACGTTTTAAAGTATAAAATTAGCAATTTAACCTTACTTTTATTTTCTTGGGGCAGCCCGGATGGAATTGAGGAACTTTGTAGAGGTCTGGGAGTGGAGCATACTGATGTGAAGATACTGATGTTCGCATGGTAATTCTAATTATTCACATAGATTTTAATGAGTCAAAACGTTAAATTACCATTTTAATATCATTTTTTAAATTTAATTTTAATTTGGTGTATATTAAATTTTAAATCTCTCAAAACATTCATGTTATTTTATTATCGAATATTAACTTCTTCTTTTTTTATGCGACATGTGTATTGCTTAGATGCAGTGGTGGTTGATTATACTAGAGTTTGAGTTGGTTAATCTAGAAAAAATTGGGTAGATTTTCGAATAAAGAGAAACGGGTTGTAAAAAAATATGGGTTTTTGAAACGTAGAAATGAGGTCTTTTGATAATCATTTCCTTTATAGTTTTTATTTTTGGAAATTGTACTCGTTTGCTCACAATTCTTTTTATTTGTTCAAAAAGATATTTGAATTCTTAAACTAAATTTTAAAGAACAGAAATTGCTTTTTTTTTTTATTTGTCAAATTTAATTTAGTTTTTGAAAATATTTTTAAAAAGCAGATGAAAAAATATAGGACAAAAGTAATGTCTACAAGTTTACTTTAAAAAAAATAATAAAAAACAAAATGGTTATCGAAAAATAATTTGACTAGAAGAGCTAAACTACACCGCCTGGTTTTCTTTTGGGTTAAATATATGTTTTAGCTCGAGTGTTATTTCAATTTCATCTCTAAAAAATTTTTAATTTTATCTACATTTTTCATCTCCACAAATTTGGCCGGTGAATTTAAAAATTAGGTGCCCATTAGCTTAATTAAAAAAAATTTCTAATTCTTCCCCCAATTTCTCTTCTATTTCTTACTCAACTCAAACTCAGAATGAAATTTTGTTAATTTAACCTCTAGACATACTCTATAATGAAAGTAAATTAAATTACATTGTAAATTTTTCTTGGTCACTTTCATCTTAAAAAATGGGTTGATTGCATTCATTGGATGTATCAGGAAAATGAAGGCGGAAAAACAGGGCTTTTTTCACCGGGTATGGCCTACAATAACCTTTATTATTATCATTATTATTATTATTATTATTGCAAAGGTTTTCAATTNAGGACGAGTGGCGAAGGGGGCTTAGAAGACTCAAAGCTGACACTATGGAAAAGCTCAAAAACTCACTTTTTGCTCTGGAGACTGAGGTACACAGTTTTTTAGTTTAAAAAAAAAAAGAAATTTTTTTTACCAAATGCTATTTTCTAACTCTATATTTTTAGTTTTACTTCATTTAATTTATAAATTTTCTATTTTTATTTTTTATATATTTTGTGAATATAGAGATCAAAACAGATGTTTTTAAAGTATTGAAATTGAAATAAATAAAAATAGTATGTGGATCAAAATAAACACGTTGAGAATACATGAAATAAAATAAACCAAAGTCGGAAGTATAAGAATCAAAATAATATTTAAATTTTATTTTTGCTTTTAATTCTCATTTCTCATTTTTAATAAATTTTATCAAAATTGTGTTTACATTTTGGAAACAATAGAAATTAGGCACATTTGGCTGCAATTTGGACTTTCATGTTTTCTTTTTCAAATTTATGTTTATTTTCTCCCGATTTTTCGCCCTTACAATAAATTTAGATTTTTAGTCCAATTTAAAAAACAACTTTAAAAGTTATGGTTTTTAGTTTTTAAAATTTAGCTTAAATTTTGAAAACATTTTTATAACATAATAACAACAAAATAGAGAAATACATACATGGAAGTAGCAATTATAAATTAAATGTTCAAAAATAGAAATGAGACCTTAATTTCTTGCTTTCATTTTCATTTATTCAAATACATAAATAAAAGCATTATTTTATCATGTTTTACGTGTAAAATACATAATAAGTATTTTTTTTAATTATAATATAAAAATTTTATTTAAAAAACTATAAAATTTTAATTAACACTGTTTAGGTCCTTGTACTTTCAAATTTGGTTCATTCTGGTCCGTGTACTTTTAAAAAATGACCATTTTAAAATTTTCAATAGGTGAGAGAACCATGAATATAAAATACTCACCAAACATCCAATCATATTTTTATTTCTTCTTTCAATAAAAATGAAATAACAATAAAAATAATAATTAAAAAAAAAAAACAAGTTACCAAAAGCAACACTCCCTCTTAATTGAATAATATTTTAGATACTACCCCTATGGGTATCCTCATGCTAACCAACCTTAAAAACT
>NW_019104494.1:4362823-4383036 GCF_001995035.1 Momordica charantia | reverse complement strand
GGCTCCATCTTGGCGGCGAAAGAGGAGCTGAAATTCAGAGAAAGCAAAACAGAGTAGATAAAAAATTTGAGAACCGCCATGATTATGATTTGGGGGTCTGTATTTGGGCAAAGAATTGAATCGGGTACTTATAAATTAATGTTGTGAAGAAAATTCAATGGTGGGGTGTTGGAAAAATTTGATGGATCGGATCTCTGTACTTCCACTACCAAACCAACGGTGGCAAATGCAGAGTAGAGAAAGAAGATGAGAAAATAACAAAAAGAAAAGTAAGCACAACAAACACAGTACCAGTATTGTTGGTTGACTGACTAATAAAGTTATGTTACAATCATTATTAAGTTTAGGAATCTTTTCACCCAAAAAAAAAAACTTCAATTTTTGGGACTTATTATCATTCCAATGTAGTGAATTTTTGTTTATTTAATATACAACCTTTTTTTTTAGTACAGGAACATAATTAGACAAAAATTGGAGCTTAGTGGATAAGATAGTTTGGTGTTTCATTCCTACACTTTCTTTTTTAATTAAAATAATATAATTATTAGACACTTTGTTTTTTCTTTTTTAACGAAAGAAAAAAATTTACACCACGAAGTTATGAGTTCAAAAATTCTCACTTATTGTACTAAAAAAACCTTTTAAATAATATCTAGACTTCAACAAATACTTTGAAAATTTAAACTTTCTCAGGTGATAATTTTGTTCTTTTAATAAATTTTACTTATTCTTTCATAATTTTTAAAAAAAACTTTTATATGTTTTTAAGAAATAAATTCCAATTCTTAGCCAAATTTAAAAATTAGAATCATGTCTTTTAAAACTAGTTATTTTTCTTTATTTTTAAAATTGTGGTTTAGACTTGATAAAGTTGAAAGAAAAAGACAATAGAACAAAGAAGCATGTGGAAGGAAATATAGTATCAAACTAGATGCTAAAAATCAAACTTTGAATTCGATCCAAATAAAACATCTTTAAATTATGAAAAATAAATATAAATTTGAGATAGTTTTGTTGCTTGGACCATCTTATTTTATTATTTGCAGTAATTTTGTGCTTTTCGAGTTCTTCTAGATAATTCATTGAAAACATGGAGCACTGAAGAGGAATAGCAGTGCCCCACTCACATTCATTCAACCATTCAGCAATTATTATTATTTATTTAAAATCAATCAGCCAGTCAACGGGTTGACTAAAAATATTGCAAATGACCAATTCCCCACCCAATAAGCTTTGTCTTATGTATTATATATTAAAAAAAGTTAAGTTGAACAATATTTTTAAATGGCAAAACAAGAAATAAACATTTTCTGTTTGGGTAGATATGGAAAATCTTGCCTAAACAATTCAAAGATTTTTTTTTTTAAATAATGAAACAACTATAGACCAAATTTTATTTCTCAAGAAAAAAAAAACTATATAAAAATTTTTGATTGGGTAAAAAATAAGAACAACATTGAATAATCATTTGTGTTGTCGCACTAGAGAAAAGTGAGTGGAAGAAAAATACACTACTTGACTTTATGTAAACTAAATTTGTAGATTAAATACGGTGTACTTAGCTTTGCCTTCTCTGTTCAAAACTTTTACTTTTCTTCGATCCAAAAATTCATAGTCCAACCATATATTATAAAACCGTTCGACTATTATTTGGTTGTTGGATTTATTGAATTTGACTTGTTGTTTGTTGATCTCATATACTACTTAAATTCAATCTCTTGAATGGCAAAAAATATATTTATTTTTACATTCTTTCATCAATCAAATTTAAAGTTATAATATTTGGATAAAAAAAGATATATATTTTTAAAAGATTTTAATATAAACTTTACAAAATAATACATTTTTCTATAAATTTTTAATATTTATTATTATTGATAAATATATTAACTTTCGATCCATTATCATCACTTCATCTCTGGTCATTCATTTGGATTGGATAATACCTTTTAATTTTTATATTTATAAACCAAATTGCAAAATTAGATTCATATTTGGAAATTTTTGTTATTAGAATGACTTAACAATACCTCGAAGATGGTATTATTTAATATTTAAAAACCAAACAGTAAGGTGACTCAAGTGGTTAAATATAAACATCAATTTTGGATGAAATAAAACTCCTGTGCATAGTTGTAAGCCGCTGGTATTTTCTTTTTTCTTTTTTTCTTTTTATAGTTTCAAATGTTTTTTTTTTTCGAAATTCAAATGTTTTTTTAATAATTTGTTAATTCTAAAAATATTTATCAGCAGACATAATCATTCAACTAAAAAAGTGCACTTTATTTTTATTCTTTTAATTTAGAATATATAACACATTATATTATAATTGTGAAGAGCAAGGATATGAATATTTAACCACTTCACACCTTAACTATTGTGCTATAGTATGTAGCATACTTAATGTATTTTTAGAATTATTGTTTAGTTTATTACTTTTTGGAACATATATATGTATATAATTCATAAAAACATGCAATTTTATTTGTATGAAAATGTTAAGCATGCTCGTTTCTGCTGTGTTCATATCATCCTCCAATTATCTAGACCACGCGGTTGAAGCTGCATTAACACATCAACATTAAGTAATATTAATTATAAACCAATAATCAAATTGTCTCTTATATGAAATAAATATGCACCTCACTCCAAGATTTTATAAATATATATTCAAAAAAATAAAGTGGAAACCTATTTTTTCTGTTTATGCAATAATCCTAGATTGGAGCTTGAATCATGATAAATGTCTTACCACTCGACTAGACTATGTTTGGATTGCCTAAAAATTAAGACCAGTTTGAATTGTATATAGAGTATATTTTGTTTTGAGTCTCTAAACGGTAGAAAAGTAGATATTTTGGTTCCTAAAGTACAAAAATATAATTTTTCATTTTCAAATTTAAAAAGTAACTATTTTGTTGTTATTATTTTTCATCTAATGCCTTGCTTATTTCAATACTTGACTCAACTAACTTATATGATTCCACTCCAGGACGTATGCTCAAATAAAACTCGTTAATGTAGATACTCGAAGGTAAAGTTTCATATTATAGATTTAATAAATGACGATACTTCCTTACTAATTGGCCACCATGGGAGCAGAAAAGAGATGAGATGCTTTTTTCTTTATAATTTCTTTTTTAAATAAATGCTGACAACAAATTTAGTGGTGACCGTCGTAATTTCATACTACTCATTATAGTTATTTACTCCCAGCAAAGTTAATGGTATTTTAAGGACTAAATTGAATTATCCTTGAAAGTTTAAAAACTTCAAATAATAATAATAATAATAATAATAATAATAACAATAAAATAAAATACTATTCTAGTCCTTACATTTTTACTCTTACTTTAGTCTCTCTATCATCAATTTTGATTCATTCATTTTAATCTATATTTTTTGAAAAATATTCAGTTTGATACTGTATTTTTTATAATGACTATTTTGATCATTTAATTTTATTTTAAATCTCTTTTTTTTTTCACAATTTCAACACCATAATACACTCAATATATTTCTTCAAAATTTAACCATGTTTTTATATAGTTTCCGTTTGGTGTAAAATTATATTCAATTTGATACTGTATTTTTAAAAGTGACTATTTTGATCATTTAATTTTATTTTAAATCTCATTTTTTTTTCACAATTTCAACACCATAATACACTCAATATATAAAATTTTATAAATAAGGATCAAAATTATCACATTTTAGAATTACATAACCAAAACAAATATTTTTAAAGTTACTAAAGGTAAAAATAAATAACTCAACTGATCCAAAGCCATTAAAAAAAATATTTTAACTCAAGAAAATAAGTATCTTAAAAGTTGAAAACTAAAATCAAATAAATCTAAAAATTTTAAAATTCTTTGATTTAATCGTTTAAAAATATTAAAAAGGAAAATAGTTAGGTCACCATGACAACTATTTAAAAATCGACCGTTATTAATTTATATAAATTTTTTGTTGCGGCCACTTAACCTAAGTATTTTCATGTAAATAAACAACGGATATTAAATATCTGTCACACATCTACATTTCCATTGACATATCCATGTATTAATGAGTTCGACTAACCTCTACATGAAATGTAAATTGACATTTCTATTCTAGTATAAAAATCGATAAAATTATAAAAAAAATATCAACAAAATATCCCTAATAAATAGGATATAAATAATATTAATATGAATATTTTTAACCTATTAAAATAAAAAAGATTTTATTTATTAATTTAGATATATTTTATAATTTTATAATTTTTATAACTTTTCTGAAATATTTTATTGTTTAAAACCTTGATAAAAAGTGGTGTTGTACCTGCTCGAGACAGAGTCCAGTTCTGATCGGCTGCAACCTGCCAAGCGAAGTAACCCAGCAATCCTCTGTTCTTGATGTAAGAAACCTTCGCCGAAATGCTCTGGGTATCGTCATACCCAATCCACGTCGTTCCCGAATTCACATAATTCGAAACAATCGTTCCGTTGTACTTCGGATTTGCTCTGTTCGTCGCTATAAATGTCTTAATCCCCTGATAAGTTATGGCTCCGCCGCTAATTCCCGCTCCGGTGGCGGCTCCGTTGGCCGGAGCGTAGAACCCGTTGTTGTTCGGGTTCACCAGCCGCCACGCCCACCCGTAGAACGGAAAACCCAGCACGATTTTATTCGCGGGAAACCCAGATTGAATCCATGACGTTATGCCGGCGTCGCCGTTGACTTGGCTGGAGGAACCGTACAGAGCGGCCGGCGGCGCCGTGGAGCTCGGCGACCAACCGGGGCCTTAGAAGTCGTAGGACATGACGTTGATCCAGTCCAATTTAGCGGCTAACGACTGAGCGGGAATCGGGACTCCGTAATAGTTGGATGACCGGAAAACTGCGGCGGAGAGAAGCAGGCGAGGCTTGCCGGAGCTTTGGGATTCTGTTTCGATGGCGGCCCGCCACTCGGAGAACAGAGTAGAAAACGACGTCATTTGGTTTGGGGTGGATGGATACTCCCAATCGAGATCGAGGCCGTCGAAATTGTTGGATCTGGCCAGAGAAATTGAGGAATCGATGAAGGATTTGCGGGAATTGGGGTTGCTGGCCATGGAAGCGTAATGGGCTGTGTTGGCGGCGCCTCCGCCGATGGATAAGATGGTTTTGAGGGAGGGATTTTTCCGGCGAACGGTTTGAGTGAAAGTGGAGAATCGGACGGCGTTGGAAGAAGGAATGGTGATTTGGTTTGTGTTGGGATCGAGATCGGCGAATGCGCAGAAGAGATGTGTGAAAAGAGTGGAGTCTATATCGGCCGCCGGAAAATCGGAGCCGGAGAACCAGTAAGCGGTGCGAACTGGGTTGTTCTGGGCGGCGGCGGAGTGGCGTTGGAGAAGAAGTAGGAAGAAGATGGAACAGAGTAATGGGTTGGAAATGGTAATGGAAGCCATTGGAATTGGATTTGGAATGGTGGAAACTGGGAAGTAGTGCGGTTTACAATATGTATGTATTCAAATTTTAAGGTTGAATAATATGTTTTAACCTATTCAACCATACTCTCTAATTGATGAATTTGAATGACGTTTTCAGTGAGATTATAGAACACGAAAATGTAATAATAGAATTAATGATTTGAAAGTATAGAACACGTAAGTATAATAATGGGAGTAGTCTTAATTTATTGATTTGAAAGATCAAAACTATTCTTCCAATTTTTAGGAGATGATTTAGGGACGAAAGTTTGACATACTAGACCAAAATCACTGTTAGTTTGATATATGCTATTCTTCTTTGTTTTTTATAGGTCTGAGGTTCAATCTTTTATCTTTATATTAAAAACAATTAAGGATCCAGTTTGTAAGCATTTTCGAGTGGGTAGAGAAAGTTAAAGAAACTTTTATTTCTTTGTTATTTTCAATTTTTTCTAAAATTTTGTAGACCTATTAAATTGGTGGAGAAGTTTATTATTTACTAATTTTGTATGCCTACGATAAGTGATATAAGTTAAAATTAAAAAGATGAGCCAGTGAATTAGAACTTTTTAAACAATAAAGAATAAATTGAAAAAAATACTTTAATATTAAAAATTTAAAACATTTACTTTTAATTCAAGAAGACGTCGTAAGAATAATATTTAGATGTTTATATCTATTGCTTATCAACTTTTAATTTTTGAAAAATAAGAAATAAGGATGAAGTTATTTTTAACCACCTTGTTAAAAAGAATGATACTGATTAATAAGCAAATCACTTAAATATTGTACTCGATTGTAATAACATCCGTGATTGACTTTTCCATGTCATTAAATCATTTTCATTTTTTTCATTAATGTGCAGTTAAGTTTTAGACCAACCGTAAGAAGATTGAAATGTCATCACTTTCTTTTTTCTTGACAAAGAAAAAGAGAAAAAAAAAAAAAGATTGATTCTCCAAAATAAATAAATACATAAAATGGAGAAATTAAAACACCCAAACTTCTTTGACATACTAATATTAAGGCATCTAACCATCATGGGATGACTCAAGTGGTCAATAAGGGCATTTGTAAATAGTAAAGGAGTTAGAGGGAATGAGTTCAAACCATGGTGGTCACCTACTTAGGATTTTACCAATTGGTTATGATGATGTTCATACAATATGCTCCAAATTTAAGTATTAAACAAGTAATATAAAAGAGTTTATTTTTCAGTACAACGTGTGAGAGTGGAGGATCGAACTCACAACCATGTCAATCACAACGGAGCTATACTCGCTTTAGCTTTTAGAGTTGTTTATAAATGTTCTCCGTAACTTCTCTTATTGTGTCCAAACTTCAAAACGTGTTAATAAATTTCTAACTTTTCAAGTTTATATTTAATTTTATAAAATATCTAATACATAAGAGATTATATATTAGACACAAAATTGAAAGTTCATATTAGATACAACATTGAAAGTTTAGATTCTAAAAAAAAGTTAGAAAGAAAAATTTTAACCATCCATAAAAAAATTTAATTGTCTCGTTTCTTTCTTGGATTAAAGTATATAAGTAACATTCTTATGGATTGAAGGTTAATTCGAATTCATATTCCCACGTTCGTAACATATTCTAAAAAAGAAACTTACATTGTTTCCTAATATTGTTTGGACAAATTCAATTGTTATGTCAACATAAATAATCCAAAACAAACTCTAAATATTAAAATAGAATATCTCTTCTCAATCGTCAACTACCATGTATTATTATGTGAAAAATATTTGGGTATTTACTAGTCAACATCTATATATCTTGCTACTAATAACTACCATCAAATAATTCGACAACTTTCTTTTTTAAAAAAAAAACAGAGAAAATTACATTTTCTATATTTCTAAAATTTTAATGATGATTAGCAAAACATTAGGAAAAAATTAAAACACTTTAGCTTTGAATTTGACATTGAAAGGATATATTTTATATATACAAAAAGCATGGCTAATGTTTCCATAATCGATACATATCCTACTAATCCTTTTTTCACACGTCATCTTGATTTTCTTCCCCACTTCAATCTTTTAATAATTATTCTAAAATCAAAAGGCTTATTGTTTTTTTTTCTTGTTTCTTTTATGTAAAAAAATACTTATTTAGTAATTATTAATTTATACCTATTATAATCTTTTAATAGTTAACTTTCATATTTCATTTAGTAAAAATATAATGTTTTGCCGTAACACATAACCTTGTGTTTTAAACATATGACATATTATTTTCTGAAAAAAAAAAAGTATAATATATATTAAATTTATAAAACAAAAGTGATTTGAAAATTTTAGAGCCTACAATATAACTTAAGAAATTATTGGATATCAATTGAATTTAGAATCAATCTTTTATCATAAATTATGAATTTCAAGCTGCGAAGCAATTATCAATTCAAGCATAGTTCAAAAAGTAAAGTATTTATTACCATCTCAAGGATCGTTAGTAAGTTCATGCTAAATTAAAAGAAAAACGGCAAATAAAGTAGTTAATATCTTCTTACGTTTGTACCATGAGTTTAGTTCAACGATAATAGACACCTGTCTCTAACTAAAAATGAGGTTATGAGTTCGAATCTCACGTCTCTAAAGTATCTATTTACGTCTCGCCCCCACATGTTGTACTAAAAAAAACTTTTCTTTTATAATATATAATAAGAAGCAATCCACGTAGGTTCCCAACTTGTAAAATTTGTTTTATTTTTAATAGAAATACTCTTTCTTTTTTCTTCTTGTTTTTAATTAAAAAACAAAAGAAATAATGATTTCCATCGATTTGGTAAAAGCAGAAATTATCTGATAATAGTAAATTATTTGGTCAAAGATAGGTGCCTTAACCATTTGAACTATGCTCGGTTTGGTGTAAAATGACCCTTATTAATTTAACAATGGAGCAAAAAAATATAAGAACGCTTTAAAGTGATAAAAGAATTATTTATATATACTTTTTTTTTTCTATGTGGCGTTTTAAGATTTATAAAAATCATTAGCATTTTTTGTTCTTTGTTTTTTTGTGTTCTTTTTTGTTTTGTTTTTCTTTTTCCTGCAAAGGAAAAATAATTAGCATTTCCAGGAGGGAAAAGAGTTTGGCTTTTGGTTGTTATATATTTGATTGTTACGAGGGGATAAGCCAGCTGAAAAAAACTTGAAGTAACTAATTAATCTAAAAATATATAACTCATTAATTTAATTAGTTAGTTTGCTATTATATTAATTAATCAACATATCACATGACTTTCTAAGATCTTGTGCAATTGGGTCTTTTAATGCATGCATAAGAGGTACTTTGAAATGACAAATTTTAATTTTAAAGATATTTATTTATTTATTTTTTAGAATTAAAGACATTATTTATTATCATCATGAGAACGCATACACATTGAACTGTATATATAATTTTAAATCAAATTTAAAAACAACGAAAATAAAATTTATTTGCTCCCATTTGATTGACCTTTTTTGTTTGAAAATTATTTTCTAAAAGCGTAGTTTATTTTTAAGTAAAAAATAAATTCCCACTTTAAAACTCTATGGACAAACTCAGCAAAATATATACTCAATCAAAATTTTAAAACTTTTAATTTTTTTTTTTTATACAAGACATAAGGAATTTAAATTTTGGTTAGTTGTTTTAAGACCAACCCTTAAACCCTTTTCCAAATGTTTTTAAGAGAGCAATATTAAAAAGAAACAAAGAGACCCGATATAAAATTAATAACTCATTAACTTATTACTCCTTCTAAATGCGAGTTGAATGATTGAATATTTAACCTTTTTTTTTAATGGAGATTAAACTATGGGAGATAATAGGTATTTTATCCACCAAGCTATACTCAAATTAGCAGTTTGTTTTACTAAAATATAACAAAAACATATTTTTTATAAGAAAGCACATACAGTATCTTACCTTTTGAGTTCAACTACGTGTAGGAGTTGAGATTCGAATCTCTGCTTTTTTTTTCTTGTTCAGTTATGCTTGCCTTAGAGGAATCTCTAATCTTTTGGTCATATATATATATAAATTAGTTGAACTATATTCAAACTGACAAATAATGTCATATACGACGTTTTACACAGTGAAAGTATACTTTTGCAAACCCTCATGGCAGCTTTTGTAAAAATAAAATTCTCACATGTTTTGTTCATAGGATTGATAAAAGTAAAAAATAAAAGGGAACAAGAGCTCATGTTTCATAAATTAATGGGATGATGGGTCAAAGATTGGCAATCTCCTATCACTTTTTACATTGTCTAAGATTGACCTCTCTCTCTCTCTCTCTCTCTCTCTCTCTCTCTATAATTACTTTGATCATATAACCATTTTATCTCTTTTTCTAAAGCAAATTCCTTCTCTCTCTCTCTCCCTCTCTTCTTTCTCAACCAATGCAATTTATATCTTAAATAAAGCAATAGCTTGAATTGGAAAAAGGGAATTAAGCACATGAATGAGGTGCCTAAGTTTCCTAGATTTCCTCAACTTAGATTAAATATGAAACTATATAGTATAAAATTAATGGGTAATGGTAATTTCGATGGTTTAGCTTCTTGCATATGTTATTCATTCTTGGGAATTCATTTATTCCAATGTCTTTTAAGCATCTTTAATTAAATGTTTGCATCTTTTTTCCCCTTTTTTCTTTTTGGTTGGTGCAGCAACTTCCAAGCAGTCTCAGAGCCCCTTTTGACCCTTTCTTTTTTATTTGGACTTTGAAGATTAGCATTTTTAGCCCCACTTTCAATTTCACTCAAAATTACCATTTTTCCCTGCGATTCGGTCGCGCCACCGTCTAATTCTGAACTACTTAGAATAGTGTAGACTATCCTACAGATCAACACGTATCGTTTCAATATGTTTTATCCTCACTCACATGTTTCCTAATGAAGCAACTAGGAGGATATTTATTATACCAATGTTCTTTAGACGGACGTTACAATAACATATGCCTTATTTACTGAATCAAAATTATTTAATATTATTATCTGAAAAAATAGAAGGATATTTATTATACTCTTTTAATTAGCAAAGCAAAGCAAGCAGCCGCCCCTCCCACTGAGGTCTTGTCCTCAGTGTTAAAATCTTTTGGAATTTTAAAAAGAATCAAAATCATTTTCAGGAAAACACCACTTTCTTTTTTCATCTTTAATTATTGCCACTATTTGATGAAATATGTCCTTGGTTTGTAAATCATGAATTAGTCCTTTTTACTGTTTCTAAGATATACTTTTTTCTTTTCCCGGAAATATATGTTTGAAAATTTCATAATATCATACCCTCCAATTTTTATCAATTGTTTCATGAAAAAGTGTGTTTAGTTTAAATTTTACTTTTGCTTGAGAAATGAAGAATACAATCAAATGATATATGAGTTTAGCTAACGTACCTAAAAGAATATATAGATATATCCAAATATTATGTAGTGTACGACGAAGCTTGATTTGTTTACAATGGCGAAATATTATGTTGAAATTGTAAGTCAAATACATCCTATAGGGTTGTGACAAAATTGAAAATTTTAAATCTTGTTCCAATAAAAAGTATTTTAAAGATCCAAACAATGTTAGTTTAGTTGGATTAAGTGAACTATTTATTTGGTTCCTTTTAGATAAATCATATTTAGTCCACGTGCAAAACAATGTTATTTTTATATAATTTTTTTAAAATTAATTTTTTTTAAAGAATATTACGTTATTACAAATATGGAGTAGGGATTTGAACTTATGATCTTTAGAAAAAAGTAAAGGTATCTTATTATTGATTTTTAAATTTATTGTTGTTGGCTTTTATTAAAGTGCTCGTCTCTTTTTAATGAAGTAAAAAATTTTATATAGTAAATGAAATTAATGGTAATATTTTTAGAAATATGTTAAAATTAATAGGGATGAAATGAATTTCATACAAGAAAAATATGGATGAAATATATATGATTTAAGAGATTAATCTACAGGTATACCCAAATTATTAAACTTTACGAAACACAACTTCATCTTCAAATTAAAAAAAAAACTTTTATTACCAATGTTTTTTTTATAACTTAGTTATTTTTCATTTTCATAAAAAAATTATAGTTAATAATAGAAATCTTGTATACGACTACACGAGACTATTTTGGTACATGCTAATTTTTCTAGTACTTTTACATTCTTGCCAGCTTAATTTAAGTGTTTTTTTCCTCGTATAGTTTGGACTTTTTTGTAGGTGTTTGAATTTGCCACTAGATTCAAATAGTTGCATAGATTTAACTTCTCTTATGGTTGGAATTATTCATAAATTAAGTATAAAGGTCAAAAACTGATTTTTTTTTTTTTTTTGTTCTTAAAGAAAGATATATATAAATATACTTGCCATTTGGTAAATAGAAAGAGCAAAAAAGATGAGAGGGGTAAAAGGGTAATTTGGCGAGGACAAGGAAGGGACAAAGTCGAGAATTGACTCAATTCCAAGGCGGGGAAACCAACTGTCTATCTTTTGATAAAACATTGGCTGAGGAAAGCAATATGAGGAATGTCTGACTCTGACATTCTGACTCCTCTCCCTCTCTTTGACCGCATCTCAGCCGTCCATCTCTAATTCCTCCATTTTTTGATTAACCCGCAGCTTAGCCCTCTGTTTTCAATAATCATAAATCATAATCTTCCCCTTCTCATCGTTTCAAAAATGGGTTCCCTTTCATCAATTTGACCCATTTTTCCAAACTCATTTTTGTAATCGAAGTTTCGTAATTTTTGTGAAGTTCCCCAAGCGAAAGCACCCACCTGATTCTGCCTCTGCTTCTGTCTTCGTGTCTCCGTTCTTCTCCAGCATCACTTACAGCTCACCCGTTTTGATCGGATCCATTTTCTGTCATTCATTCGTTTTCTTTCTTCCCCCTCTCCATTTCCCCCCCTTTCCCCTTTTCTATGTTCCCCCTTTTGGTTTTTTTCTCTTTCTTTCTCGCTTCCGTCCTCTTTTCTGTCATCTCATCTCCACTCACTACAAAAACTTCATCAATTTTGGGCCAAACGGTGATTAAATAAGACCCCATTTGCGAATTTGCGATTACATATTTCTCTCCTCGCCAATTTTGGGAAAACCCACCAAACAGAAAGCCCGGGGAAATCTCCGCGCCCTCTTTCTCAGCTTGTTCATGCCTGAACCATTGCGAATTTCATCTCCCAATTTCTATTCTCGACTGATTCTTCCTTAATGGGAAATGTAACCGGCAGCGTGGCTGCCAAGTTTGCCTTCTTCCCGCCGGACCCTCCCACCTACGACGTTTGCAGAGAGGATGACGGCAGGCTCGTCTTCTCCGGCGTCTCCGCCGATAGGAACATGGAGGTTCATTTGCTCGAAACCAAGGCCGGGAATAAGATCGTCGCCACGTTCTGGAAACACCCTTTTGCTAGGTTTACGCTTCTTTATTCCCATGGCAATGCCGCTGACCTTGGTCAGATGCACGAGCTCTTCATCGAACTCAGAGCCCACCTCCGCGTCAACATCATGAGGTACCCATTTTGTAAATTTGTTGTTGCACGCAAAATTTTGTTGGTTAGTTTGAATTTGATTTGGGGTTCTCCTGGATTTTTGTTTTCTTTGATCAGTTTAGATTATGGTCTGATTCTTCTTTATCATTGGTCCAACTATGGTAATTGGTATCTGTTTCATTCTCTTTTCTCCTCCTTTCTGTTTCTGTTCTGGGGTTGGCATTATTTGCAGTGTAGTTTTCTTAATCTCGATTTTGTTTTACCCGTAATTCCCCTGTCATAGTTTTGAATGTCCGCACCATTGTTTCTCTATTGGTGGAAAGATGGAGCTCTGTCTTGGGATATGCTGGAGTTTATCATTGGTTCAGTTTAAAGACTGTGGTACATACACACCATCATTTCATGCCTCTTTCTGTGTTATTAGTTAGATTCCAGCCAAAAAGTTGAAAGAAAAAGTGGCCAAAACCGTCACATCATTGTAGAGAAAGAATTCTGAAATCTAGAAAAGAGACACTATGTTCATTCTGCTTTGGCACAGCGCAAGAACTTGATTGTTCTTTTAGCCCCGTTTTGTTCCAATTCACTGTGGCATATATACTGTTTTCATTTACATAAGAGTTACCAATAACATTTTCTTTTGCTGAATTTCAGCTACGACTATTCGGGATACGGAGCATCGACCGGCAAGGTAAGCAGTTATATTTTGTTTCTTTGATTTAAAGTTTTTCTGAACCATCTTCTGCTGTGACATTGTGGGCTCAAAAGATTTATTAGTGATTTTGAACTTGTTCTGCACACTTTATTTTGGTTGCAACTTGCGTGAAAAGAAAACGATGTTCTGTGGTTTATATGGCCAGCCATCTGGACCGCAATGTCGATAGATAAAGTTGTTAGGTCCCAGGAAACAGCGCATTTGCTTCGATACATCTAACTGGTTCCATTTCATTTATGGATGTTTACTCTTTCCACCACTGATTCATGGTCCATCTTTGATTTTGTTAGCCATCTGAATTCAATACATACCACGACATAGAAGCTGTTTACAATTGTTTGAGGAGTGTATACGGAATCAAGGAAGAAGACATGATTTTGTATGGTCAATCCGTGGGGAGTGGACCGACACTTCACCTGGCGTCTCGACTACAGAGATTAAGAGGTGTTGTTCTCCACAGTGCCATACTTTCGGGCATTCGAGTCTTGTATCCTGTCAAAATGACATTTTGGTTTGACATCTTCAAGGTGAGCTCCACTTGGTTATATGTCCTCTCAATCCTTAATAAATGTTTCGTATCGACAACTCGGTCTCATATATCGATGTCTAATGTTTTCAGAATATAGACAAAATCAGACTGGTCTCGAGTACGGTTTTGGTTATACATGTAAGAAAATTTACCCTTTTTCTTTCTGGATGTGTGTTGATGAGTAACGTATGTCTCCTAATTTGATCAATGGGCAGGGAACAAACGATGATATTGTTGACTGGTCCCATGGAAAACGACTTTGGGAGCTTTCAAAGGAAAAATACGATCCGCTATGGGTTAAGGGCGGGGGACACTGCAACCTCGAAACCTATCCCGAGTACATCAAGCACTTGCGCAAGTTTGTTAATGCAATGGAGAAGCTGTCGCTTAAACAGACGCCGAAACAACTCACTTCTATCCCAAGCATCACAGAAGAGAAACACAACAAATGCTTGAGATTGAGGAAAAAATAGTCAGCTTGTTTGTTTGTTCGTTCATGATTGAAGTAGTAAAGATTCAAAACCAGATAGTTTCATTGCATCCATCCGCTCCACCCATCTTCACAGGGTCGTGAAGTCAGAAATGTTCGACATAATCAAACCGCCCGGTGTGAGCTGAATAGATGAATTTATAGGTTTGCTTCTACAATCCAGATCATATTCTGATTATAACTTCTTGAAACAGAAGGCTCTCTTCAACTTTGTTGTGAAAAAGCTAGCTGTTGTGCCAACAAAATCCAAGGAAATGCAGTTTTTGATCTGGATTTTCACCTCTTAAAAGTTAAAACAGAGCATTATAAATGGTTGCCTCTTATCCCATCATCTTGTTTCACACTTTTTCAATAACATTAATTCTAGTGTAGAATTGTTCCTTCTCTTCTCTATTCTGTATATCTTTTTTGGTTTCCCCCCCCTTATGTTGGGTATTTAGTAGAACATAATGTATTCCTCTAATGTATAAGTCTTCTCCCCCAACAAATTATGTGTTCTCCTTGATTCTCATTATATATTTGATCAAAGTAATATATAATTTTTGAGAATTGAACTGTTTGAATTTGTCGAAACAAAACTAATGGGAGCATTTGGTTGGTAATACAAGAATAGAAGTTTAACGAAAAATTATTTAGAATATGTGTTTGGTCTCGATTTTGAAAATACTGAAAGCAGTTATATTCATATTTTAAAAATTTCAACTGCTTACGAGTCATAGCATCAAAATAATGTAACCTATATGATAAGAAAACTAATGAAGTTTATTAGTATAACAGCAAAGGTTGATCAATTAAGAAAATTTTATCCTCTTACTTAAAAAGTTATTCTTCTCTATAAACTGGTTGGATTGATTTACGGAAACGCCCTCGGTGGATTACTCTCAGTAAATGGGGCCCATATCCATTGGATTGAAGGCGGGTTAGGCCCATTAAGTGATTCAGAAATGGGCTTTTTGGGCCCGTTTCAACAGAGTGGAAGCGCAGATCCTTATCCTTATCCTTCTATTTGGAGTCTTTTTTATTATTATTATCGAAATTAAATTTTTTTTTTTTTTAAAACAGCTTTTATTTGGGGTTGTGGGGAAAGTAGCAGAGGCAGAGGGCAGAGGCAGCTTTATTTATTTATATATAAATAATAAATACAAAATAATATTTTATATATGGGGTGGAAAGTTTTGTCTTATTGGTGGAAGTTGGAAGCCGAAATAAGGGTGCAATAGAATATGAGTTGAATAATAGACCCCATATTTTATCCATTTTCAGCACCAGTCCGTGGGCCCCGCTATTATTACAAAACTATATGAATTATTATAATTGAATACCTTTTTACTTTTTCATTTTATAAATGGCTCAAATAATATGGCCAGAGGATATCCTCGTTTCTAGTTTTTATTCCTTCATTTCTAATAAAAAAGAAAATGGAATTGTATGACTCGTAGATTCAAAAAAATAATAAACAAAATTTTTATTTACGTAGAAACAAATTGAAAATGAAAACTAAAAAGAACAAACTTTGTTTTCGATGTTTCCAAAATTTCTATATGATTTTGAGAATGTTTATAAAAAAAAATAGAAAAAAATTACATAAATGATGGTTAAAAATTTAGATTTCTTAATAAAATCGAAAACGAAAAATAAAAAGTTGGAAAGTTACCAAACGGTCCTTAGATCTTGAATGAAAACTTTAAATTAGTTGAACTTTATTGGTTGAGCTATCCTAATGGAATGTTCGAACAATTGATCTCACTTTATTGCAAATGAGGAATACGTTCTTGAAAAGTAATGACTTAATTGAAATTATATATTTTGTTTCCAAATTTATTTGATGATAGATTTGAATATCTGTTTGACATTTTTATTTTTAGTGAAAATTTTAAAAATAATATTTATATGTTTACAGTGTTTTCAGTTTTTAAATTCGAAATTTTCAAATGCAGAATTACATAAATATATATTATTTCATATTATAATTTTTTTAATTACAACATGTAAAATATAATATATTATAAATTAGGAGCAGTTACAAATATGGCAAAAAAATTTAAGGAAATAACAAATTTAGTATCTATATTTTAGATTTGAAAATATAGCAAAATTTTTTGAAAAAACGGAGGTCCAATTATAAAATGTCAAAATTTACCTTCGTAGCATTGATATACCATTGATATAGTACTGATATATATATATATATATATATATATATATATATATATATATATATATATATATATATATACACACACATCTGATTTACTATTGATATACTATGATATCTACTACTAATATATGTGTAAATTAGAGGTACATTAGATGTATATTAGATGTATAGTACGTACATCCGATGTATATCAGAGATAGATCTGATGTATATTAGATGTACATCGGAAGTATATTAGAGATATATTAGACCTATATCAGATATACATTCATCAGACGTATATCAGATATACATCGGAAGTATATCAGAGATTCAATTTATAAATCTATTGCCAAACATATATCTAAAAACATAAAATATGAAATCCGACTTTACTTCCCATTAAATTCTTTGTTTTCAGATTCCAAGTTTTTAAAATTACCCACCAAAATATATATATACCCTCCATGTTTTCTTTTAACCTTTTGATCAACATTCTAAAACCACGACAACACAAATGAGAGTTTTTCTTAAAAAATACTCAAAACTTCATTTTTTTGCCAATCTCTAATTGCATTGTAGCGGTAGTGTTAAGATACCTTTTCTCTCTCAAAAGATGGAAGGTTTAAATTCCCACCCTAACGTATTATTTTTCTTACTTGATACCATTTTTCTTTCTTCTCCAAGTTAGGCTCTCCATCACGATTCTAAGTATCTATACCTCGATTCCGATAGATTAGTATATATTCAATCCGTCATATATGTTTTGTTAACCACAAGTTTTCAAGATCATGGCGGCCTAAGATCTTTGGAGAAAATAAATAATATGGACAGCTAATATATAGTTTACTAAAAAGGGAACCGAGTTAGTTTGGTCCACAAGTATAGGAAAAAAAATGGTCCGATCCAGGGTGTGTGTGGCAAATGTGTCACGAGTAAAGGAATAATAATTATAAAAATAAAAATATTGTTGCTTATTTTGTTGAAAATGTCAAACCATTTAATTTATTGGTTGTACTTATAATTAGCTGGCCTCAAACTTATTATATTCCCCCTTTTCTCCAACACTTGCCATTATTTCATCATTCTTCTCTCCATGTGTTAACATATGATATTATTTCTTTATTTTATTACCCTCTCTTTCTCATTATACATTACCTTATAATTAATATTGCAATCAAAAAGTTGTATATGGTTATTATATAAGTAAGTTCACGTCATGGGGTTACTTTAGTTTAATTAATTTAATTTGTTGGGTTCATATAGTCAAAGACTTCTCCTCAACTTGTGAGATGCATCATTAAGATAATCTTTATAAGCTAGCTCAAGCAATTAACAAAGTTCTCTCTTTTTCTCTACTTTTAAAAAATATATATGACTTCATAGTTTTGATGGTGTGTTTTTCTTAAAAAAGAATCCAGTGTTAATTAATTTAAATTAGTTTGGTCTATTTATATATTATTTTAGTTTTTGAAGTATCCATCTTGTCAAGTATCCTACGTGTAAAAATATTAATTAGGAGACCTGCTCATCTCGTAACCAATTAATTTTGAAACGAAACTCTGTGAATATTGATATAGTATCAAAGTCCAACGAACTGAAACAAGTATGCAATTAAAAAACGGATCCCACGTGGGAAGCTAATTGGTTTTTATCTCATTTCTTTTGATCATAATTTTAGCATTACAGTTTACTCACTAATTTTTTTGAAACGTGACCATAAATTTTGTATTAAAAAATTTTCATTGTGTATAAAATTTTGTTATAATATTGTAAATAGGGACCAAATTAACTGCTTTTTAAACTTACAATGACCAGAACATATATTTTAAAAATATAGAACCCAAAAGTTGAATGGAAGCTAACAGTATATTAAACCTTATTTTAATAAGTGATGAACAAGTTGTTTTGTTTGGTCTCTTGTAGAGAAACTAGGAGCCAATACTATTTAGTGATTAGTTGATTTGGACAAATAAAAAGTATAGTTTAAGTGGTGCAAGTAGATGAGTGTGTGATTGAAATTTAAGTGCAAATTGTGAGACATGATTGGATATATGTTCCCATGATGAACTTGGCTACATAGCAATAAAATATATTCACATCTTATTATCTAAATTTATTTGTCACTTTTTCTTTGTTTTCCAACTTTGTTGTTGTATTTTATTATAATATAGATATATATTTGTTTGTGTAATGATTAATTCAACTCAAATTATAAAAAAAAATATCAATTCAATTGATTAAGATATAAAATATAATTTTTTACCTATGAGATGGATTCAAATCCACTTCATGAACTAAAAAAATAAAGATATTCAACTCAATTAATTCTTCAAAATGTCTTATCTATCCACTATGTTGGATGAGTTCCTATTCTGACAAAATTTAAACTTCAAAATTGATACATTTGGCAAAAAATTAATTGTAATTTGTAAAATTGATTTTTTTTTCCTTTTAATGTCAATTATCACAAAAAGGCTGCATTTGTTTCTGGGTCTAGCATAAAATTGAGGGACCCACGTGGAATTAACGAGAGCCAATAGAATCACGAAACGTGGCAGTAGCTGCAGACCTGGAGGAGGATGTGTCCCATTTTATAGGTTTCTTGCTTTAGTTATAAACAAACTCATTTACTGCACATACCCTTTTTCTTTATAAGGAATACTCCGGCGCGTGATTCACACGCTCCCGCCATTTTCCTTGGTAAGTTTGTGAAAATTAAATTCTCAAAACGTTCAAGATTTTGAAATCATTTAATCACAAATTAATGTAACTGCTAATGCAAAAAAGGAATGCAATTTTATTATTTTTTATATTCTATTATTAGTCATATCTATTATTTTTTTTTTACAACAACGAAGGAATTCGAATTCATGACTTTAGTCCGAGACCCAATTATCGAACTATGCTCATGTTAGTTATTATTATTATCTTTTGAATCAAGAACAAAATTTCATTAAAATATAAAATTGTATAAGATGTAGCCATCTCAATTATTATCGAAAGACAATCCTATAATTTCTTGTATTTTTTTAACTATAAATATAATCTCAGTATCCTCACAATTATAAAAGTGTACATTATTTATATTGTTATCAATTTTGCAAGGGAACAAAATTTCTTATTGCATAATTGCTTGGAGAAATAAATTCTCTATCCTATGTATATATGTATATAAACTTTAAAGGAGCAAAATTTTATAAGGAACTTGAATTTCATTAGTAGGTCCATAACAAATGTAATAGAGATTTATACCCTTGTAATTCTGACTTTTTATCAAATTATTAAATTATGTTCAGATTAGACGTTAATTTGATTATTAAAACTTCGAAATTCATATTTTTCACATGGGAAAGACAATAATTTTTTTAACATTTTGTTATAATTTGATTTGACAGTGAAT
>NW_019104494.1:4346461-4362698 GCF_001995035.1 Momordica charantia | reverse complement strand
GGATTTGATTGAAAAAGAAGAAGATACAGAGAAAAATGATGTTTTGGACTAAATTGCTCTTAAATTCTCGCTTAATATGTAATTTACGAGAAAAAAAAATTAACTTTTCTTGTTAAACTTGGGCTTAATCTATCTTCATCATAAACTTTTAATTTCATAAGATTATAACTTAGATTTAGATTATTATTGTAGTTTTTATTATTTTTTTTTGGTTTAATTTCTTATTATCAATCTACTAACTATAACCCAAAAAAACAAGGTAAAGAACTCAGCTTTGCATGAAAATTTTGTAACAGAGCATTGAATAACTCTGCCAAAATTCACCATTTTCTTATATATTTTCCTCAAAAATCGATTAATTCCATATCAGAAATATATGTCTCATCATTGAGTATGTTTTTCTGAAACTATTCTTCCAACAAAAACCTAACATATAAGGTAAAGATTACAACTTTTTATTTTATTTTAAGGTAAATACTAAATACTACCTCACTCAATTGATAAGTTGTTTCTTAAAGGATTTTTTCCGTAGATTTTTCTTTAAATTATGAACGCCACAATAATCACATGCAAGATTAAAGCCTGTGGGAGATCGTCACCGACTGGAGAGAAGCGGACGCTTGATTTGACTGACTTTTTTTTCTGTGATGCATTAATTTTGACTGCAATGGCCAATGCCCAAAGAGCTGTTCATGGACATTAGACTCCCACTGTCAAAAAACCCAAAGTTCTTCCACTTTCTCACAGATACGGATGATGGAGAGAGAAAGTGGAACAGAGTTTTCCTTGAACCAATTATAATAAGACAATGGGGGAAGAAGCAGAGACTGAGAATTGAGAGGAATTTGGCTTAAAATACTCGAACGAATTTCTGTTTTATTGGGATTCAATTTCTTCCTTTCTCCCCTCTGTTCTGCTTCTGCGCATCGCCATCATTGCCGATTTCTACAGCTTTACTCTCTGTAATCTCCATCTTCTTCTGATTCCCTTTATCATTTTCTTCCCCCACTCTCTTTTCCCATCTGGGTTTCTTAGAAAACGGAAAGGGGGCGCGGAAAACATTGAACCCACTTGGGAATTCGATTTATTTTCACTATTTTTACTCTCTTTTTTCCGCCATGACCGTGGAGGGCCATTCCGTTGCTTCCGCCGGCGAAGATGGCGCCGCTGATCGTTTCCCAGTTGGGATGCGGGTTCTCGCCGTCGACGACGACCCTATTTGTCTCAAAGTACTTGAGAGTCTCCTCCGTAGATGCCGGTATCATGGTTGGTTTTCCCTCTCGCCCTATTTCGATTCTGTTTAATCGATGTAATTTTTCAACAGTAATTTTGATTTGGGGATTTTTGGTTTTGTTGTTGACTAAGCTGAATCGTATCTTCTTCAAATGTGTTCTTGGGATTTTGGGTTCCTTACAATTGGGACTTCTTTTTTGTTGGATTTTTGTGCAGTTACTACGACGAAGCAGTCCATTGAGGCGCTGAGAATGTTGAGAGAAAACAGAAACAAATTTGACTTGGTTATTAGCGATGTGAACATGCCTGATATGGATGGTTTCAAGCTTCTTGAGTGTGTGGGGCTTGAAATGGACCTACCTGTGATTAGTAAGCTTCTTTCCCATTATTCATTACATCCTTTGCCTTAAGATACCAAGTTGCCCTATGCTTTTGAGGATCAGTTTGATCTGTTTGTTGCTGCTGCATAGATGTAATTAATGTGGTCTCTTTATTACAGGGGAATTTTGAACTGCATTAATTGTTATGTTCTTCAGAGTAGTTGGTTTGGTTATTGAATTATCAGTTGTATGATGATGGTGTTTCTTCTTTTTCCCTAGTGTTATCAGCGCATAGTGATACTGAGCTTGTTATGAAGGGGATTACACACGGTGCGTGTGACTATCTGTTGAAGCCGGTTCGAATTGAGGAGTTGAAGAACATTTGGCAGCATGTGATTCGGAGAAAGAAGCTTGAACCTAAGGCGAAAAACAAGTTCCCTAATCAGGATAAGGCTCGAAATGGAGGTGGTGAAGGTGAACAAGGTTTCTCATCAACCAGTAATGCGGAGAATGCAAAATTCAATAGGAAGCGGAAGGACCAAGACGAGGATGACGATGAAGAAGGAAAAGAGAACGGGCATGATAGTGACGACCCTTCAAACCAGAAGAAGCCTCGAGTAGTGTGGTCGGTTGAGTTGCACAGGAAGTTCGTTTCAGCAGTTAATCAGTTGGGACTTGAAAGTAAGTTGTTGCTTAAAGCTATGCTAGTTCATTTGTGTTTCCCCAAATCTAACAATTTTCTTCACTCTTAATCAGAGGCCGTGCCAAAGAAAATCTTGGATCTGATGAATGTTGAAGGACTTACCAGAGAAAATGTGGCCAGCCATTTGCAGGCATGAATCCTCCTCCCTTTCCTACCCTTCCCTAAATTACTCAAATCAAGATGTAACATGACATATTTAGAAACAAACATAGAATGAAGAAGATCATTAACTTTATTGTTTATCACATAATGAGAAGGTAAGATAATTCATGTTGGTATTGCAGAAATATAGGCTCTATCTGAAAAGGATCAGCAATGTGGCATCTCAACAAGCCAACATGGTTGCAACATTTGGGAGTAAAGATGGCACTTACATGCGCATAGGTTCGCTTGATGGATATGCAGATTTACATGGCTTTGCAGGATCTGGGCGGCTTCCAAACTCGACATTATCGTCATACTCACCTGCTGGAATACTTGGAAGATTGAACTCCCCGGCTGGAATGAGCCTGCGTGGGATTGCTTCTTCTGGACTGATCCAGCAAAGTTCCCAAAATTTGAACTGCGCTATTAATACCCTTGGGAAGATCCAGCCAAGTACTATGTTGCCTCCTAGCCAAACTACTAGCCTGATGCAAGGAACTCCGATGTCGCTCGAGCTCAGCCAGTTGGAACACAGCAAGTCCAGCGCCCCGATTGGGGAATTCAATACAATGAATGAGACATCTGGGTTTGGAGTTCCCAACAGCTTCTCTGACACTAGGGTGAATATCGGAAATTCAACCAATTCGGTTTCCCGCTCTCCATTGATGTTACAAGGAACCATGGCAGCATATGGAAATCAGACTTCCCTTAGAGTGGATCCATCAAATGGAGAAACTTTTGACATAGAAACCAGCGGTTCAAATTTTTTGGATCCTGATCTTCCTAATGAAAACTGGCAGGGAGCAGCTCAATTGTCTAGATTCTCAGCAACTTCTTTGACCCCTAATGAAGCTTATAACAATGATCAATTGCACGCAATAAACTCGACCATTTCTTCCACTCCCTCAACGATTGGAAGCATCCCCGTTGATTTTTCCACCAGAAGTGCAGTTTCAGCTCCCTTGCAGGACTCAAGAAATATGCAATGCCAGGCAGGTCTTGGCAGTGTTATTCAAGCTATGAATAGCATGCCAAAGCAGAGTTGGGAAGAGCATAGATACGATTACAGTCAAAACGTGCAGCATAATCTTAGCGCAATCAATTCTATGGTTCCTAGCAATGGGACTCTAATGAGCCAGAGTTTGAATCAGAATAATATAGGATGTGATAGAAAGGTCAGTTCATCTTTGATTGTCCCACCAAATGCTGCTGCTCTACATAGCGTGCTTGAAAAATTGGGTCCTAACGCAAGGGTGGATGCGGATGGAAACTACGTTTTGAATCAAACAAAGTCACACGGAGCGTCAATTCAAGGCAGTTTCGAGTCCTTGGACGATATAATGAATGCGATGATCAAACGGGTATAGTCAAATTTCTTGCTAAATAGTTAGCTACTGCATTCTGTTGTGCCTTCAATTTTCCATAGTTTTCGAAATTCTCCTCGCTGCGGTGACATTAGTACATGTGACAACTATATAGACATTCCTTTCTTTTGAATTGTCGCTGTTTTATGGTTGAGTCGATTTGTTTCTTGCCATTATAGTAATATAAATACGAACTGTCTAAAACATGGAAAATGGCTGAAGGATCGTGTGTGATCGTGTGAAATGATATGAAAAAGCGCTATAATCTCGTTCTAAGTTTGAAAATGGCTAAAGGATCCATGTGATTGTAATGTTACCAAGTGAAGCAGTAACTAGTTTTCAACCTCTTTTGATTCAGCAAATTTGTATGCATCATAAACAGGTCAAGTTTCATGGGCCATTGGTTCATTGATTGCAGCAGTTGTCGATTTTAGATCATGTTATGTATTTCTCCTGATCACTTAAAATGAAGATCTTTCTCCTTATTTCGTTATCGATTTAGATCGGATTCTTGTTGTTATTGATTTTAGACTGTATTGTGAATCTCTCCTGATCATTTAGTGACAGAATTCTGCATAATGACTCAGGAACAAAATGAAATATCAGAAATGAATGGAGAATTTGGATTTGATAATTACTCTCTTGGATCATCATGCATTTGAGACTCATGCATCTCCCAACTGTTGGATGAAAACAAAGGCATTAACAGCGATTCATCGGTCTGTTACAAGGCTCCATTGTCGTCTGCTCCTCCATTTCCTGATACAAAAACCATCTCGTTTCAAGGTTTTTACTACAAAACAGCTGATTTTGTCCTCTTTTTCCTTGTTCATAAAATATTGACAGGACAACTTCTCAGTTTTCTCATAGTTTTTCTGTTTCCTTTGCCTTGTGCTTTGAGAATGAAAGTTTTCTTGAAATCTAATATGGGTCAGCCAATTTCTGTTCAATCTTACACGCCTTCACCTCCACATGTCGTCGAACTACCAAACTAAATTATGTAGATGCAGCGTAGTTACTTTTTAATGTTAAAACTGAACGACACTCCTCTCTATTAAATTCTCGACACAGTCGCGAATCCAAAACGTTTCGAAATCGAGAAATTTCATCGAAACAGCGTGAAAAAGATGAAGACACCATCAGATAAAACATCATTTTCCCATTGCAAAACAGAGCAAGTTGCACGAAATGAAGCCAACCAAAAGGGTCCACCACAAAGCCACAATAGTCTTAGGTTCTAGAAAGTAGAAACCAAACGAGCAATCCGAAATCGAGAAGCTTCGAGTATCATCTCGATGATTGGGCCACATGGGCACCGCTGAAAACACCTTGTGGATAAGAATCCACCAAGCAATCAACCCTGTTTGTACAAGTACAAATATCTCGAGCAACCCACATCTCTGAAACTGAAACTGAAACGATGGCAAAGAAGGAGATGGAAGTGGTGAAAGGATTGGATCTCGGGAGGTACATGGGAAGATGGTACGAGATCGCTTCGATTCCGTCGAGATTTCAACCCAAGAATGGTGTGAACACGAGGGCTACTTATGCGCTCAGAGAAGATGGAGTTGTGAATGTGGTGAACGAAACTTGGTCCGACGGGAAGAGGAATTCCATTGAAGGGGTGGCTTATAAGGCTGCGCCTTCCAGTGAGGAGGCCAAGTTCAAGGTCAAATTCTATGTGCCTCCATTTCTTCCCATCATTCCAGTTGTTGGGAATTACTGGGTTTTGTATATTGATGATGAATATCAATATGCCCTCGTTGGGGAACCTTCCAGGAACAATCTTTGGGTATGTTCCATCTCATAATTCTTCGCTTTCTTGCACCAATTTTTCATATGCTCTTGTTATTCATGTCTGTTGACTGAATCATCCATCCACTAGCTTTTACTTTTACTTTTACATGGATTTCTAATCTGCTAATTTTACCGTCGTTGATTCAAATTTTAAATTGAAACATTAAAGTACGAATCCAATATAAGTTCCCAAATTTTTAAAGAAAGGCTAAAATAATACCTTTTTAAAGGTACAGAAACCAAAAATGACATTTTAAAAATATAGGGAACCAAAATAAAGAAAGTATTTGAAAAGAGGAAACTTATATTGTACTAACAATTGGTGGTATTTTATCAGATATTGTGCAGACAAACTCATGTTGATGAGGAAAAATACAAGCAGCTGCTTGAAAAGGCAAAGGAGGAGGGCTATGATGTGAGCAAACTGCACAAGACACCGCAGAGCGACCCTCCACCGGAAGGGGAAGGTCCTAAAGATACTAAAGGCATATGGTGGTTTAAGTCTATTCTGGGAAAATAAAGTAAATGTAAATCACAGAAGCTTCTCTTTATATCACTACCTCTCTCTCATCAGTTGTGTGTGTTGGACGTGTTGGTTTGTAGGTATACATATCATCTGCACCTCTGTATAAACATGCTTTGAATTATACCCATGGTTTTCTTTATTGATCATAGAAGCAAAACTAATTTGTCTAACAGTGGTAACTCGACTCGAGACCGCGATAGTTGTTATCAGCTTGGCATTAATCAGTAATGATCATCATATCTAGAGATGCAACAACCAAACTAAAGCAGCATAACATGGGGCATAAATAATAAACATTTCACTGACAATAGAAACCAGGATGCGTGAACACCGATGAAGAAAATGAGACATTAATATACTATACGAATAGGATTTTACGCCCAACATTTTGTTTCCCCCATCTTTTAAACAACAAACGAGGATTCACAAGATTCACAAGATTCAGCGAAGCAAACAAATTGTAGAGGATATAATCGTATTACAATCGTCAATTTTCTGGTTCACCTTCTATGTAAGAACATGTGATGCCATCATCAAAAGCTTACAATATGGTACAACACTGGTTGGTCTTTTTTGCTTGTTTGTAGAACATCTGTTCAATCACAGGTGAGCAGAAGTTTAGGTCGGTCTTCAGAAAATGAAAAAAATTAACAACATACATGCATACTATATACTTCTACTGGTAATGTGGAGGCTTCACAGAATACTGTAAATAATAACTTACCTGTGATGCTGCGCTGAGGTCAGAGCTCTTCTCAACTAAACTGTCCAGCTTTTCACCACGGGCAAGCACACTGTCAATGGTCTTATGCTGCATTGGAAGAGAGAGTATATCGGTATGAAAAGTGATTGACAAGAAACAGCAATATAGTATACAACTGAGGAAGTTATCTACTAAATCGTTCTTTGTAATTATCCATTATCTTTTATCATTAACAATTGGAGCTTTTTTATATAAGCCATATGTTATAAGGAAAAATGGTTTCTTATCAAAATGAGCAAGTACACAATGTAATTCTCCTCAACAAAGTCATATGTCATCATTTCTTTCCTGCGAGATTACAATCAGGCTGGCACTGAAATGCACAAAGAAGTTTGCCTCGGGCAAAACAACTTAATCCCACAACCAGACAAGAAATGTATCTTTGATATGACAAATGACTAAAGGTCGAGGCCAGACTAATGATGCAATTTTGCAGTAATGAGATGCGCACAAGTTCACAAACCACTGCACCTATAATATGACTTACAAGAATAATTTTGGTTTCGTCCAACTCCCTCTGTATTTTCAACAATTTATCAGCCTCTGCAGGGTCCTGGTCAGTCGATTAAAAGAAAGGTTATCAATACATATATTGGGTTGAGGTGGGAAGAGGGAGGATGGAAGACTAGATACAGTTTCAAATTCTGTCATGCAATTATGTCAATAATTAAATGCAGTAAGAAGAGCTATAAACCTGGAATTTGATTATAGCATCATTCAGATAGGGCCATGGTTGAGCGTTATCAGCTTGTGTAGTTCTCCATGTTTCACCAAAGTTTTTCTGGTACTCATCCACAACCTGTCAGGAATTGACGTGCATCATCAATAGTCCGAATCATGCGAAGACAAATATATAAACGACTCATTATTCTCAGAAAGTATAAGCTTTACATGTTTGATTAAGGTTTGTTAAGATCAATACCCATCCATCCATCCATATATCATAATAATTCAGCACTTTAATTGTGGCAAATATATAATTAGAGAATAAAACTAAACATTATATTGCACTACCCTGCTAATATTAGTGAGTCTTATGCAGTAATGACAGGTGAGTTATTTAATGAGAAATCAATAACTGGCCTATTAGTTCGCCTTTTTCTGAAAGAAAATCAACTCATCAAGGACAAATCATAGAAAAAAATTTCCATACCACACGTTTAATTTAACACAGGGAAAGAAAGAGTGCTCTATAACAAGACATTTGGTAAGTGTGATAAAGAATTATGCTTACCTGATTAAGCAGAGAAAATGCACTTCGAACTGGGTAGTGATCATCCATAAACCCAACAGCACAAAGACCATTTCTGTTGTAACTATGCACCTTGTACTCTATACAAAAATTCCAAAAAAATCATTGAAAATTTAATAATATAGCACATAATTAATAGGCAATAGCTCTAGCTGAAAGATGCTAAATGGTAAACTATCATTGCAAAACTTCTTTAACAGAGACTTCAAAGTAGAGAAAAAACATGAAAAAAGAAGAAGCTCACATAAGAAATACCCAACCTCGTATTGAAAAATTATCATTCAAAAAGAAAATTACTAATTGACCTATTGAAACAAGAAAAGGGCCAAAAGAAGAAAAAGTAAGAAATTCAAAATCTTTATATGCAAACCTCGTACTATAGCTTCAAGTTTCAACTTGTAACAAATTCACTGCCTATAAATGACGGGCCCCAATAAATCCCCTATATGGTATTCAGATTGCATCAACCATATGCAATCTATTGCATTAAAACACTAACTGGGTAAAAAATATTACACGAAAACATCCAGTTGTCGGTTGTACCCGCTTAAACCAAAACTGAAAAAGGGATCATCATGAGACATTCCTTGGTATATATGTCGCATACACCACCGTCGACTGGGGTTTTATTTTGTCTTTTTGTGCTCAAAATTTGTTGCGTGGCATCACATCCTGTTCGTTCTACCCTAATCTGCAATAATACTTTCCCTCTAACAATTACAGCCTTTTAATCTTTCCATATTCCGGTCAGCATATAGAATTCATGAATTTCCGATTATGAGATTGATCGAAAAAAAAAACAAACTCAAAACCCAAATTCAAACCCGAAACTCCAATTGCAGCAGAAAAGCAACAAAATCATCAGAAAAAAGAACAATCCCATAACGACAGTCCAAGCAGAAGGGCAGAAACATAACCCTAATCGAGAATTAACCATTGAAAAAGAAAAAAAGAAGAAACCTTCGTGCTGAACAGATTGACGCTGGTCAGGTGGGGTACGCTTAGCGACGGTCCGACCAACGAAGCAGACGAACTCTCTAACGCTGGACCTCTGGAAGTAACCGAAATGACTCACATCGGAAGCGTTGGCTAATATAATCGGATCAGATCCATCCGGTTGGCATTTCAAGACCAACAACGCCGTGATCTTCATCTCTTTGTCCTCAAAACTCAATCCCCCGCTTCCCTCTGCGTCTCCCCCTTCAAAGAAAAAGGCTCCTCCGTCTCGTTTCTCTCTGTACAGAGGGATTGAGAAATCGTAAGGAAACGAACAGTCTGTAAACGCAAATTTGGGTAATGGGATCTTATTCTTGTGCGTGGGAATTTAACGCAACGCCAACGCGCGAGAGCGCCAAGTAAGAGCGACTCGGTTTGGGAATCGGCAGGTAAAATGGAGACAGAATCTGCTGCGGTAAGCTTCATTTTAAGACCCTGCAACCAGTTACGTGGAAGAATTTGATTGCGCCGACACAGTACCCCACCAAATCAAATCAGAAGTGCAAATTGCTCTCATCCACCGTATTAACTTGTTTTGTTTTAACAGTAATTGTTTTGTTTTAACGGTGATTGACACCTGCGTACGTCTCTATATCCATTTATTATACCTTAGAATATTGGATTAGATAAAAACTTTTTTCCCCTTTTTTTTTTCATAATTCATAATATTAATAGAATTGATTAAAAGAAATTCTCATTTCACTTCACTAATTAATGGACAAATTTGTAGTTGATATATTTATGATGAATCCAAAACTTTACTAATTAAACTCATGAAAATATCTAATAAAAACATAATAAACTAACGGTAAAGAGATATTTGACATCTAAGAGAGAAAAATATAAAAATAGAGACTTTTAATAAAAACTAAGCAAGTGTTAATTTTTCAACAGCGATAAGAATTTTTGGAACAATATTCTTGACATTTTTTTAAGCATCCATTCAAATATGTGAGAGAGCGGTCCAAATAAAGTAGAAAGAAGAACCTTTAATGAACTAAAAGATGAAGTGTGAAGAAAGTACGCAGAAATGATATCTCATTCATATATGTCAAATATGAAGGAACTTTTTTTCCTCACCTTCATTGTAATGTTAGTAGCAAAAACTTGGTATAGCACATTGCTGAGACTAAGATGTCCTAAAAACAAACAAACATGTAGATGTTCTTCCGCGAATGCTTCCCGACGAATTAGAAGGCAACAATCATACAGTGTATCTAAATGCATTCTAAGCCGCTTTCAGTAATCAATTCAATGTTACATCTCTTGCTAGTAGTATATACAAATACTGTAAAAGAAAAGTTGCTACTGCAGATGATTATATGGTTACAAAATAATATATTGACTAAAAGAGATGGAGAAAGAGAGAGATGATGCATTAATTTGGTACCACCCTCCTACAGAAGCCACTCCCAATTAGAAGGCGTTGCATTGTCAATGGATTTGAGCAGGGCGCTGAGTGGAAATGAACAGGGCCTCTTTCATGGATCTTCCCTTGAAAGAAAGAAGAAACACCACAGATTACAACCAAATAGTTTCTTTATTTTTTAACCATTAACTACTAATCCACCTTCGTTTTCGAGCGGGTCGTTCGGGTTTAATCTCTGAATCTGCAGGAGCTTCGCTTTTGGAAGAAGGCAGTGCTTCACTCTCCATCTTTTTTATCACTAAAGCCTCTTTCTCACTTGGCATTGGGAGCTTGAAGCGCTCGCTTCTCTTCTTCAACTTTTCGACCGTGTCCATATGTCTATCCTCCAATACTTTTGTATCGGAAACGCTGCCCTTTGACTCCAGATCACCACTATCTTTCTTTTCAGCCACATGATGATTATCGACGGCCTCAGCTGCTTTCATGGAGTCGTCTGGATGTTTGCTGGCTTCTGAAGATCCGCCGTTGTTCTCAGTTTCTTTAGATATTAATGAGGATGATGACTTGCTGTTGACGTTGAAATCTCTCTCTTTGTGACTTGTCCAACGTTCTAACTTAGAGCGCCCTCTCCTAGAATCTTGCTGCTCCTCGTCTGAGGAAGCATCATCAGCATGTTTCCTGGATCCATGATGGTGCTCCGGCTCGCCATGATCATCGGAACCTTTCAGGACCTAGATTGAAGTAAAAAAAAAAATAATTAAAAAATGATAGAAGTACATAATGAAAACAGAGAACAATTACAAGGAAATATCTCCACTAAAATCAATGAGAGATTACAAGGAATAACAGAAACCAATCTCGAAAGACCATGCTACTAAATCAAGTGGTGAGCAGAGGATTCAAAAACCAATCCTCTAGAGAAGAACCACGAAAAAAGAATTTTAAGAAGACAAACGTCAACTTACTAGGCATAGACTTGAAACTTAAAAATAATATTCTCCATGGTAGTCCTCACGCATCGATCGAATACATAAATATAAGAGAAGGAAATAAACAGAGAACAATTACAAGGAACATCTCCACTCTAATCAATGAGAGGCTACATGGCTACATGGGAATGCTAGAAACCAAGAATGAAATTAAACCACACGGCAGAACTTCCTAAAGTAAGTAATGAGCAGGGTAATTAAACCAGCTCTCTGTAATAAAGGAAGTAATTAAGAAAGGACCAGAAAAAAGGAATTGAGGAAGATAAACCTCAACTTGCTAGTCCACAGGCATTGATAAATTGAGGAAAAGGATTGAGAACCACCAACCCCCCGCGGGCCACACAGGAAAAAAAAAGGGTAAATTGGATGAATGATGAAGGAACCAAGCAACAAAAGAGGTAATTATTAGGAAAAAAGGGTTGATGTCACACATATTTAGCCATCCAACTATGCCAATTTCAAACTTAAAACCTGCCGTTTATGTTTAATGAAAAACCTTGCTATTCCAATTTTAAAGTAAAAGGTAGTATTTCCACTTCCATAAAACAAACCAATAAAAGGAAATATACCATCTGACTCCTATAATTGTTTTGGTTCTCTTGGCTTTTCTTGGAAGGACCTAAAGCATTGTGGTCGCTGCCATCTACTTCTCTGTTCTTCATCTTGCTTTCTTTGTGCCTCTTATCATGAATTCTCTGGCTATCAAAAGCATTAACAGCATGTCTTTCACCAGTTGACTTTTCCAGCCTAGATCTTCTGTCCTCAGTACTAGGTGGATTCCGCCGTGAATAAGCATCCTCACGTCCTCGACGTGAACTTTCCTCCTCTATTCTATCCCTCCTCTTAGTTTGTTCACTGTGACGCACCACATCTTTTACTTGGTACTCCTTTTCAGAAACTCTATTATCATCCTTCACCCTCACATGACCCACCCATGCTTTCTCTTCTGCTCCATGCCCACCCCTGACAGAGCTCCTTCCTTCATCTCTATCCCGCTTTGATAGATTTTCCTCACGGGATTGTTTCAGCCTATGCCAATCCTCCTTATCTCTCTGCCGATCACCCCTTTCTCTTTGTAACCACTCCTCTTTGTGCCCTACAGAATGGTGATCTCCAATGTTATCTCTAACCCTCAGTAGCTCATCTCTCTTTTGCGGTTCAAAGACTTCATCTCTTTCCCGTTTTCGGTGGCTTTTACTCTCTCTCTTACCATGCAAGATTTCCTCCTTGTCTACATGATCTCGCCTCAGATGTTCTTCATCTTTCCTTTTCTTGTTATAATAGCTATCCACATTTTCATATCTACTCTTCAAACTGTCATCTCTTTCCCTATGTCTTGAGCTAGCACCTTTATCATAATGAACCCTATAGCTTCCATTATCTAACTTTTTCGTTAGATGGCGGTCATCTTTATCACTTCTCTCAATTTCACGAATTTTGCCCCTATGCCTAGATCCGGTTTCATCATCATGCTCCCTCTTTCTTGTTTCTTCAGCTCTTGCTTTTCTGTAATAAGGATCATCATCTCTTCTTTGCCAAGTAGCTTCAGCATTACTCCTCTCCTTTCGCCTATCAAAGCCATCAGTTTTCAAATGATGCTGATGAGCTAAGCTAGGGTCCCAGTCTCTATAAGCATAAGATTCCTTCCTCCCCTTAACTTCCACACGGTTCCTCTCATCTGGTTTGTCATCGTGATCTTTTTTTCGAAAATTCTGTTCATTTTCATCGATGTACTTCTTGATGCTCCCCATGCTTGATGAACGTCTGTTTTGAAATACTTCCTCCTCGACCCCATCCTGCCATTTCTGATAATCCCTGCTGCTCCCTGAGCGCGTTTTTCTATTTTCACTACTTGCAGCTTTTGAGTCTTCATCGTCGTCTTCTTTGGGCAGAAGTGGTTCAACTATAGGACTCAATTTCTCATTATTCCCCATTACTTCATTATCTCTATCACTTTTATTAGCGTTGCTGGTTGAAATGAAATTCTCATTATCCCGATCTAATTCAGTATTTCTGTCAGCCTCAATGAGCTCATCGTGTTCAGCATCCTTGTCCTCGGCACTAGACTCCCGCGCAGCCTCAACCATTACAGGAGATGACACTTGTGGACTACGTTTACCATTTATACTTCCAACAGAGCCTTCCTCCTGACTGTCGGAAGATCTCCTATCCTGCAAGTTTTGTCTAGGAGAATGAGGGGACTTGTTATGTGTTCTACTCTGTGGCCGCCTGTACTCAGAAAAGGAGAAAAATAAGTAATTCCTTCAGATACGTTGATATTGAGCTAAGAAATACCCAGAAAGGGGAAAGAATCAAGATTTCAAAAAAAAAAAAATTCTAAAAAGCATTGGAAATTAGGATCAGTATTGCTTTGAGTTCTATTTCAGTAGAACATGAACTATTTATTTGACTGATGATCTTGAATGGGACTGTTTAACAATCTGTAACCTGAAATGGCATACCTGCTACCGAAAACACTCCAAAAGACTTCGAAAGTGCATAATACAAGCTCTAATACAATGAGACATACATCAAGTGTGCCTAACTCAAAACTTTTATGCTACAAGCATCCTAAATTGTCAACTATGATATGAAGACGACTTCGTTACTATAACGTGACATTTAATCATTGTCAAGTCCGTGTAATTAAATGAAAAATGGTTCAGACTGCATGCTGCTATTTTAAACTATAAAATCAACTTCGTGGCAGTAGCTATCAAAGTGAATGATTGATGTTCACCAAATGATTCTTACCTTTCTTCAACAACACCCAAATTTTGAGCAGGGTAAGCAGGGGTATGGCCTCTGGACGCAGGATAGTGTACTGGTCCATCTGGAGGGGAAGGCAAATTCACATCTTCGCGTATGTTATCACAAGCAGAATTCGTTGATGCCTTTCTTCTTCCAGCCTTCTCTCGCAGTTCATTATCATGAATTTCTGAAAAATTGTCAGGATATTCAGTATCACTATCAATTTGTGCATTGTCCTCTTCGGTCTCATGGACTGCTTTGAAATCCTTTCTAGAAAGATCATCATTCTGTTGGTTCGGGGTGCAATTTCCTGTGGAGGAATTGTCATCCAAAGAATCCTGCAAGACAATCTATAGAACCAAACGCCTGAAGTTAATTTTTATTATGAGTATAGGATTAAGATTAATAATAGCGTTGAACATGGAAGACTATGGCATTTTGCTTAATCACAGGATTGATGGAAATACCTCAATTATAGCATCTGAATCACGAATTCTGGGAGGTCTAATATCAATTGAGGGAAGACGCTCACCATAACCACCTTCCACCTGTATTGCTCTGCCAGTAGGCTGGGAAGGAAAATTTTCACCATTGAGCATCAGTACTAGAACAATGTAGAGACTAAACTACCCACCCACAGCATAAAATTCTAAGAAAGCAATAAATATCAATGCAAGGGACAGACACAAAGGAGTTGTGGCAAGGACAATGAAAAGCAAAATCCAGAAAAAATACAGACAAAATGACAATTATACTGATATAGAAAATAATTTACAGCTATCCGAGAGGTGTGTGTTTCTCCCAACAAAAACAAGCTACTTTGCTACCTTTCCTTTCCCCACAACCATGTTTGCTAAAAGTACTACAAAAGAGCCATGTCTCTCACAAACCTCTCCCCCAACTGACATGACCAGCTCACAAACTCAAGCATTACATAATTTACCTATTATTTAAGCTTTAAAGTGAGAAAGTATGCATTATAAGGTTAGTTGATCAATCACCACTAGAATAGTATTCTTCCGCTACCTCCTATTTAGCCATGCCATCCACAAAATCCATCTCAAAATCATCCCAAGGTGATTTAAGGATAAGGAGGGGTTAAGCCAAACTGGCTGGTGGTGATGTTGATATTTTCTTGAATACAGAGTCTTTGACCCCTTCTTGAATTCCTTCCCAATACAATTCAGATGCAACTGCTTATAGGTTTTCTGCTCTCCAGCATGCCCTCCCGAAAAGCCATTGTGGTACTCTTCCAGGAGTAAAGAAATCAAGGGCAAGCTCTTTAGTACTAAGAGACCTTATACTTCAATAAGTCATCTACTGAGGAGGGACTATCTGCGCTACTGCCATTCAATATCACAGTTTTAATCTTCGAAAGAAAAGAATCCTCAGTTACTTGTATTCTTGATATAAGCCATAAGGTCTTATTCACCACTAAGATTGATGTCAAAGTGACCTCCACTGAAAATCCCGATATGCATCAGCGACTTTGTTTTCTAGACTGAGCACGTATTGAATTTGAAATAGAAGCTATTCTAAAAGGTATGTTAAACCCAGGAGATATGGTCTCTATCTTTTCACGGCTAGCACAAGGTCTTATTCACCACTAAGATTGATGTCAAAGTGATCTCCACTGAAAATCCCGATATGCATCAGCGACTTTGTTTTCTAGTCTGAGCATGTATTGAATTTGAAATAGAAGCTATTCTAAAAGGTATCTTAAACCCAGGAGATATGGTCTCTATCTTTTCACGGGTAGCACAATGACAATCAACACCTGTAAGTATATTTTGTTCTGCTATAGCATACAATACTGGGCTTAAATAAGCAGTAGGCTGCTGATGTCCATTAACCCAAAACATTTGTTTCCACAACAAACTAGAAATCATGTAGCAAAAAATCAATATTGATTTCATTGTTGTTTTAAGCTCTTTCAAATCTTTCAATCAACCAAACTGGTCCTTCTTCTAGGGATGCTATGTGAGTGCTCTACCTATATAACCATTTCTTTTTTTTTTTTTTTGATATTT
>NW_019104494.1:4326109-4339825 GCF_001995035.1 Momordica charantia | reverse complement strand
AACTCGTCGTCGTCCTCCATCTGGGAAAGGGAATTTGGAAGGCAGAGAAGAGATTTGAAGGAGAAGATGAAGGCTGAGGATGGAGCTGGAGCCTGGAGGCGAGCGTTTAAGGAGTGTGGCAATGTAGGCTTCTGCTTGTCATGTTAACAAGAGTTCCCCTACACTGCTTTTCCTCTCTCTCTCTCTCTCTCTCTCTTCCCCTCTTTCCATTAGGTTTATGATTTTTTCAACAAAGCTAAGCTAACCCTTATATATTTTCTTCCTATATTTCTCAAAATAAAAAAACAAAAAAATGTTTAAGGTCAGTTTATTTAGTAGAAATCGAAATAGAAATGAATTGAAATGAAATTCAAAATGGAAATGTCATTCATGTGATGTTTATCATAAATTTTATAGAATCGGAATCAGAATTCTTTAATCAAAATTGTCCGTAATGGAAATCAAAATGAGATATATAACAATTACTAGTATACCAATTTCTTATTTCTAAACGTTATTGTACTAATATTTTTTAATTAAAATAATAATAATAAATTTAAATTTATTATATTACTTATAATTATAGTAAATAATTTATATGTATTTTTCGGTACTGTTATATGATCAGATGACTATCTCCATTAGTCGAGATGTGCATAAGTTGGCACAAATACTCGCGGAGGTAAACAAAAATAATATTGATAGTAAATATTTTTTATTATGACAATTTATTTAATATTAATAAATAATGAATAATTAAAATAAAATACTCTCTTTTATAACAACCTACATTTAATATAAAATACTATTAAATTTTTTATTATAATATTTAATAATAATGAATTATACTTTTAAACTGATTATTGATATTAATTAATAATAACAAAACAACATTAACAAATTAAATACAAATCAATATATTTTATGATAAAATCCTATCAAGTTTCATAAATTTTTATTTGAAGATAGATTATTAGTAGTATAAATGGGAAAAAAATAATCAAAATATAAAATAATTAATTAAACAAGCTATGGGTCTTGTTAATACCGGTTTTAAATGTCAATGTCGATGGATCGTCGAAGTCTCAATTTCGTGGAAATGTCGATTGAAATATTGATAAAATATTGTCAATGGATATTTCTAGAAAAATTTAAAAAAAACTCGAAAAATTATTTAAATTAACAAGTAATCGTTTTACCAATTTTAAATAAGTTAAGAATGATTAATATTATGTATATATTAGTGAACTTTTGTTGATGTTTTTCATATTTTGTCATTTTTTTGTAATATTATAGAAATGCCGACTTATCTCTCGTGTTGATGTTGAACTCATAGATACATGGACACCATGATTAATACATATGAGAGGGAAATGATAAAAGTAGTAAAGTAACTAGTGTGTCAGGCCCACGAAATGATAAATGAGAATGGGACACGATTAATGAGGTTGTAGGATATGAAGGAGATTATCTTTTTAAGATGAGATTACCAAATTTGATTTTATTCCTACGATTCGGTAAAAAGGAATGAAAAAAATTATTCTCATTCCTTAAACTTAACATGGCGTAAGGTTTATCTGCCATCAATACCGATAAAGATTTAATAGTTTTTAAATTTTGTTTTTTAATTATCTTGCTCTTTTTTGTCACATGTCAACAATTTAATGGAGATATTCATCGTATTTTTTGTTTTAATTCACTTTATGTCTTAAAAAGATGAAAGTTTTGGGTTGAAAATCCAATCAAGTGTTTCACTTTTTAGTCTAAACTTTTTATTCCATCTTGTTTAAATCTAAATTTAGATCAGTGTTGTATTTTACCAACATGAGTTTAGCTCAACGGTAATCGACACTTATATGCGATAAAAAATAAATTGATATGTGAGTTCAAATGTAAACTTTTTTTCGAAGTTTCATAATAATTAAAAAACAAAAAAAAAGTTGTTTTTATAAGTTTATAAAATTATAATTAATTCCATATACAAATTATATAAATTAATGAGTAAAATTAGCTACCTTAAAAAAAAGAAATAATAATAAATAAATAAAGAATCTGAACTTTACCTACTCTTTGGAGAGCACAAATTATCCTTTCAAAAGTTTTTCAAAAATATTTTTTAAGCAAACATCTATTAATATTTGAAAGAAAATGACAGAAAAAAATCATGAAAAATAACTATAGACTCACATTGGACCACGTTAAAAGTAGCTTTACCTAGTTTTATATCTACCAAAATTCATAATTTTCATTCCAAAAAACTAATTTTATTGTCGTTTTAGAATATTTTAATATATCAATTTCAAAAAATTAATACACCTTCCTAAGTTTAAAAAAGAAAAAAAGATATAAAAATTGATTTTTTTTCCCAATTTTTTAATACATGTGAAATTTACTATACTTATAGATTGTTACATAATATTTCAAAAAGAAAACACTTGTTTTATAAGTTTATAATTAAGGCAACATATATATTACAAGTTACTGAGTAAAATTAATCTACAGTGATGTAAATCCCTATTCCAATGCTAATGGGAGGAGGGAGATAACAAAACTCATTAATGTCTCTAAAAGACTTGAGACATATTTTTGTTTGTGAAGTGAAATTTAGTTCATATATATATGCATGAAATAGAACACATTTATATATTTTATTAAATAAAATATCAAAGGGGGAAATAACTATTTGGAAGTTGAAAAGCAAGGGGTCTCGTCTTATAGAGAACTCGTGCTTTTAATAACATTCTATTCACTAAACAAGTTCGAACAATTCTTTAACATCGCTCTAAAAAAATAGCTAACAGTAAATATTTGGCCATGGTCTTATTTTCTAACAACAAACTAGATGGAAGTTATACTTAAGGGAGAAGCATTAGCTTGAGCAACTGGTTTTAAATTGATCAATCTAAAATGACACTTGTAGTTCATGGATGATGATGCAAATAGAGTAATGACCAACCCCTTGGCCACATTAAAAAGAGAATTATTTGATATGCATTCCCATTGAGAGGTCTACCGCTTAGCCAAAACTTTGGAAGAGTGTCTACCTCTAAACCATATTCAACTACATTTTTCTAGTACAACAATATGTGGGGTTGGAGATTCGAACTCATGACTTTTTTAGTCAGAAATATATGTCTTAACCAATTGAGTTACGTTCAGATTAACTCAGACCCAACTATCTTACTTATTCTCACATTTAATTATCTCACCCGACTACTTTATTTATAACAAGTCTATCATAATTACCACGAAAGGTTATGTTTTCTTAATCCTTTTGCGAGGAGGTTAGAGACTTTTGTTGCAACTCTCGTTCGCACTTTGAGCAAGATTTTGCATATTAGCGAAGATAAAGTTTTCATGAACGAGTCTTGGATCCCATCTAAAGACAAAGTAAGATTTGAATTGATCCTTTCATGAGTAGAGACATCAAAGGTATTACTACTGGGAGCCTTTCACAAGCTTTGTTTTGTGGTCTTCGCTAAAAATGGTCTATATCCAATCGAATACAGGGAAACTAAAATTTGATTTTGGCCAGAGCATGGATCGAGACCAAACTAGGCTTTGGTTAGCCTGTGGATTATGGGCCTCTTGGCGAGGATGATCCACATTGGAGTTGAGTTTTTATACTACTTGTTTGATATGATTGGAGATTTCATGTCATTTGGGTATGAATATGTCTTGGTTTAAATAAATAGAATTGCAATCCTACATGTGAAGCACAAAAACGTAGAGCAAACTCCTCTAGGTTGATTCAATTGGGTGTAACAATCACAGAAAACAGTTGAGATGAAGGTTGACAATCATATCTGAAAATTTAAATTTCGAGAGTTCGACATCAATGAAAATGTCTTCAACCTTACCTCTATTGAATTGTTAATCAAAAGAGTAATTGATTTCACGAAAATGAATAGATGTTGGAATGCAAATGAGTATGAAATTTAGGCTCAAAACCATACTTTAAATCCTAGGAGTATGGAACTTAGGCTCAGGATCAGTGAGCAGTTGCCTTATTAAAGTGAAAGGAGAAGACTAACAGCATATCAAGCGAGAAGGCATATCAAAGTTGGCTGAATCAGATCACAGCTCCAACAGAGCTTTATAATCCAATAAAGACAACATAAAGTAGCTATAATTTATCATGATGTGGGAATAGGGATAAGTCAGAAACACGAGAAGTTAAAGAGTTCTTAGAACAATACATCTGAAGTCAGAAACACAAGAAGTTAAAGAATTCTAGAACAATACATCTGAACAAAGTACAAACTTTGCCATAATCCCATCAGACACACACAAAGGAAACCTTATGGGATATCTCAGCATATAATATTCAGCAGATATTGATATATAACACAACAAAGAAAGAGGTACGCCTCCTACAGAAGAAATTAACTCTCAAAATATACAAAGAAGAGACTCCATCAGCCATCAGGGGGTTTATTTTCAAGACCTCAAACATGAACTCAGATGTTGATAAGAAACGGGATTGATCAGCGCAAGACTTCCAAGAACATGGACTGATCTAAGATTGAAAAACAGTTCCACAGAGCAACAGTCGTTAATGAATGTAAACTAATAGGCCATATCTTACATCAATTAGCAACAACGAGACATAAACAATATAAGGAGAATCGCCATAAACAGAACAAGGCAATTCTTAACACTGATCAGTTCCGACCCAGTGGAAGAGATCTACAAGAATACGTTTCCTTAAAATCTGACTTCCTGGATGAGGTGAATATCGAAGCATAGACTTCTTTGGTAGCATTGGGAGGGGCCATGTCTGCTGCTTTGAATCGCTTTACAGCACCATTATTTGCTGCAACCTTTACCTGAATACCACCATCCGGCCGCTCATTCCTTTCAAGCTTAGCTGAAACCTTCTCCGATGCCTTAACTTCAATACCATGCTTTTTACCAGACAAACGGGATGACGCCAAATCCACACTCACATCTCCATTCATCCCCACTTCCCCATTCTTCACTTTCTTCAGCCTCTTCTCCTTTGATTTTGATTTCTCTTCCTCCATCCTCTCTCTCAGTACTGCTACCTCCTCCTCGCTCCCATTGATCACTAACTTGTCTCTGTCCTTAAACTCAGCATGACAGACAAGGCATGAGGAAGATTTAACCTCCTTCAAGGCCTTTGCACTCAGAACGTGTCCACAAGTTCTCAGAGCAAAAAACTTGTACTTACCATTGAACTCGAGCCCAGTAATCGGGCACTGAAACCGTGGCCCTGAAATCGCATTGCTACCCGATTCTGTACCAGGAATTGCCGAAAGACTTATCTTGATCATATCCTTCAGACCCTTAACATGCCCGAATCCCTTTGGCAGCTTCTTCTCTAGCAAAGCCTGCACGAGCGACTCCTTATTAAAGACATTTCCGAGCCAATCGATCACGCAAGGTTCCCTCAAAGGCTCGTTAGAAAGGGCGCAGTTCAACCACTTGGACAGCCTCTGCTCGTTTGGGTCGACCTTATCGGGCTTCTTCTCTGCGTACATATTAAGGTAGCAGTCACGGGATTCGGCCCCGGTTGCACCGCCGTCACCACCACCGCCATGGATCCTGGTTCTTAAAATTAAGGTGGACAGAGGGGAAATTAGAGAACTGGTAACTGGGGTGGAATCAAGGAGGGGTTTTCCATTCAAGGTGAAGTAGAAAGATGACGCAGACCGTGGAGCAAGCGTTTGCGGGAGAAGAGAGAATTTAAGATCCTCTAGGGTTTGGGCGGAAGTTCGTGCTAGGTTTAGGATTTTTGATTGAATTTGGAGGTCGGGAGAATGAACGAAGATCTGAAGACGTTGTTGATTTTTCGGATGCATTGGGTTAGGGTTTGGATAGTCGAAGAAGATGGTGACAAAATTCCGTGGCTTCACAATCAGAATGATCTTCGAGAATCAAATTCCGTAGCTAGGGTTTGGATAACAATAAGAAGATGGACGACGATTCTTCGACTTGAGGGATAAACGGGAGGACAAAGGAAACCAAAATCCAGATGTTTCAAAGTCCAGACGCCAGCGATCAACAAAATATTATATAGTGCAAAATTTTAATATTTGAAAATATTTTTTCCAAATCTTTTATTCGAGACAAAGTTAGGAATTTTTTTAGTACCATTAGGATTTTTTTAGTTCATGAATTTGAAATATGAACTTATGATACACAATACTACTTTTATCTCTTAATCAATTTCTTAGGTAGGAGGAGATTTGAACTCACCTCGACCCACGTCAACATGTATGAAGATGGTCCCACCAAAACTATCGTCATCAGTAGCCTCAACTACATTGACGGTATTCAAACTTTCAAAATCACTACATTTGGTGTGCACATTTATATCTACATGCTTAACAACATTGGAATAAACTAATTTGGATGCATAAAATGCATCAGCCATCAGAGCCAACTTTTTTGCGAGATACATGGGTTTCGAGAACTTGACGGGACCAACTAAGCACCAGGTCGTGGGGCTACACAAGTCCACCGACATATCTTCTAAGTCTCTGCCTCAATCTCCGACAACTCAACTTTGACTCCGCTGCTCATTTATCTCTCCTTAAATATAACATTCTTTTAAAAAGTATGATAATACAATCTTAACCTTATTATTCTTTTCATATCATAGAATATTATTAAGATAAATAAAAGTATGTGCTATTAGGAATTTTTTTTTTCCTTTTAACTACATGTTATTGTATTTATTACCAATTAAATTACCATACTATATATTATTTTAGGATGCGATACACCATCGTACATTTTCAATGTCAATACTTGATCTATTATCACATCATACTTATCTTATTCAAGTAATGATCAATTCTCCTAGTTATATTCAATCTGAATATGACTAGATAAATAAGACATCTCTTGTTACATTTTAATATGAGTTTCTTTTTATTTAATTTGAGAGTTTAAGGATTGAGATGTTTTATCAAATTTTGTAGACGTATTTTAAAAGAAGTTGAAAAAAACTTATTAAATTTTCTATTAAGTTACTACATGCAAGTTTCCAATAAATAATTCACTTCCTAAACTCTCAAAAAACAACTCATTCAACATATCTTCTATATTTGTTACTTTATCTACTTTGCTCTTTTTAAGAGCGATCTACACAACGTTTCAGTTGGGTTGTTGTATCCTAGAGGGGACATGCCAGAGAATACTTGCTGCACCGGTAGTTGATAAAGAAATACACACCGCAGAGGGCTTGAATTTCTGACGTCAACCTAATTGATTACATGTTTGTATTTCAATATTTACTAAATTCCCCCAACAACACCTATTATCATTTAAAATATATCTTAAAATCATGTAATTGTTGAAAAATACATATCTCTTATATTTTGATGAAATTACACTGTATATTTTATAAAATATAATTACTTTTTTATTTCAAAAACAAGTCACAAAATTGACTTTTAGCTGGTGTATTAATTTGTAATTTACATTATTTTTTAAAATTTTAAATTTACTGTTCGAATTTATACATTGTCTTTTTTTTCGTACAATAAAAACGTTGATGGATTTTTTTTAATACAATATGTGGAGGTGGAGTTCGAACTTACGAACACCACTAAACTATGTTCGTTTTGGTGATAGAAATTAGACCTCTAGCATTTATAAAATGAATAAGGTACTTAAGTCCTTAAAAAAAAAAAGGAAAAGAAAGTAACGTTAAGTACTAAGCTCGTGTTGAAATAATAATAATAATAATAATAATAATAATAATAAATAATAAAAGCAAAGAAATAAAGAGTAGCATAAATAAAAAGCAGCAGAAATACCGATTATGAACTATTTCAGAAACTTCGTGAATTTTATGGCAATGCTTTAAAGAAGGTATCCAAACAAAGCCCTAGGCCAGAAATTTTATCGCATTTTTCCGCGGGAACGGCATTGCAGCTTTCTCAAGTCATCGGGGTAAGCGAGTTCAATTTCCTAATTTCATCTCTCTCGTTTAAGCGCCGGTTGCAGCTCATTTCGCTTCAAGATTTTCTCTGCCATTCCTTTATTTTCAAATTACATTACAATAATGCATATATGGTCTACTTGTTGTTTGTCGCTGTTAAGAAGTTGAAGTAATACAAAGTTTTCAATTACGCTTCGATTGCCTCTTTCCCTTAACCAGGGAATATTTTCACCTCAATACGTAATCAGAGAAGATGTCAAGGTATGCCGCTATGTTAATTTCCTCTGCTCAGTAGTGTTGTTTGGGATGTATGATTATAGAAGCCGCAACCTGAAATAACCTGCTATTATGGATTACCCTTGTTCATGGTCTTAGGTCTAGCTTTTATGTTGCCCAAATTGATCGGTGATATACATAGTATGCAAGATAATTTGCCTAAATTTGATGGCACTGGCAATTAAGTGCCATCTTATCTGCATAAAGCAATCTAGTGTTTCTAAATTTGGTGGTCTGGTTCTCTTGTAGATGTTCAATTATAAATATGTCTTTGTATTTACGATGCGTGAATGTATGTGTGTTTCTCATTCTCCACATCAATCTGTGTTTCTCTCATAACTGTGCTTGCCTAGTTGCCTAAACCTTGCCCCCTCGTGTTTACTGCTTATTCTTTTGTATGTTTGTGAATATAATTCTTGTGGGTCTGCTAATGTTATCGTGAATAGATTGACCCTTTCATGCTTATGTTTGGATTTCAATGATTTTCTGATTCTTGTTTGTCGATGATTTGCAGACAGAACTACTGCCCGTTTGGTTGCTGTGCTGATTGTATTTTGGTTCTTGTACAGTTCCATAAGACAGACTAAAGAGGAAGGGAAAGTTATTCAGTAGCCACCATAACGGCTAGATGCAAGTTTAAAATATATTTGTTCCTTAATAATGTTCAATACAAGTTCGAAATACAGCTTTTAAATTCTTCCATACATATAAGAATGTAGATATTATTGTTACTTGAACATATTTTAGCTGGTTATGGCATTACAATTTCGACAAAAGGTTAAGAATCACTACCTACGGTGTTCAACCCCTCAAATAATCCCTTTAGGAACATGGTTGGTTCCTCTTGTGCTGTTGAGAAGGTAGTATCTCACATTGAGATGCCTCTCGTCTGAGGTTGGGCGAGGGTAATGATGGCTTGGTCTGTCATGGGCATTTACTTTTAATCTGGGCTCATTTTCTATTTCCATTTGTTCACTTTCAGGCCCACATATATATTTTCGTAATGATCCATTAAACAAACTCCTACATCTTATTTTCTCAGCCCAATACTCCTTGTATGGGCTTGCAGGATTTTGGAGAGGAGTCAGATCAGAAGGTATAACGCTTGATGTCTCTTGGGTCCAGGTCTTGGAACGATCGCGGGTGTCCTTGGGCATGGGAAAGCAAAGCTCCGACTCCCAATTATTAAGGAAAAAAATAAATGGTGAAGTCGCATTGATCCTTTTTTTCCCGTTTAGTACAAAAATACCTGTTTTCTGGAATAAAATTACATCTTCTGTTTGATCCTTTTTCTTTTTAATATTTGCCAGATCCATGCTGTTGCTCTGTCGCTGGCCATAAATGGAGGAGATTTGAATCTACAATCTGAGGTATCACTATTTGGCTATTTGTTTATCTGTATCTTTACTTCACTTCCAAATGTCTTTTCTAAAAGATATATATAAGATAATAAATTCTCGTTGTATAAAAATTCAACCAGTTAAATCTAACTAGGTTTTGGATATGAGAGGGGGTTCCACTAATTTTCAACACTAATCAAAAATTGGGTCAACGAAAATTGTAAGGGTGGACAAAACCAGATTCCACAGATTTAATTCACATGCAAATTAGAACAGAATTAATGCCACCCATTTGCCCAAATGGCAATTGGAAATCCCATTCTCTCTCTTGGGAAGCTTCGAGGAAAACGCATTAAACTGTCTAATGATTCTGATTAATTCATAACCATCTCTTTGATTATATTATAAAAATCTATTATTAGTAATCTTATGGTTTAAAAAAATACACACGAGAAATTCTCCAATCATAGTCATGTATGATGATCTTAAAAGAAGCATCACAAAAAGCTAACTGGTTAAATAATTACACTTAATCACAAAAGATGAGGATTTATACTAATAAAAGCAACCCATAGTTGACTCTTTAAATTTTGGGCAGAATATTCAATTATTCTCTCCCCTTTCCCATTTACTCGAGATTTGGATTTTTTTTTTTTTTTTTGGGGTGACTCTTACTTTACAAATTCTGTTGACATCTTTAACAGGCAACAGCTGTTTTTTAGACTTAATAAACAAATTTGATCATGTAAGATTTACTTTTTGTTGGAAAGAAAAATATTGATAAAATAATTTGACTTAAGTGACAAAACTAGTAAGTTAGTTTTCAAGTGAAGGTTAATTATCTTCTACTCTGCTGAAACTGTTGAAAGGATTTCAAATGCACTCGTGGAAATCTTCCAGAATATAATATATAATCACATCGAATCTGTTGATGCAAAAATTTGGAGAAGCAGTTGAACTGGGGTTAGAGCAAGTAACCAAACAATAAATCGGACTAAGGTTAGGTGGACCGAGTACCTCTAATGGTCTTGTCTAGGGTGGGTAGATTTTTGCTTGGGATAATCAAGAGCTATAAAGAAAAGAAAGTGAGGTAACGAACATCGGTGTGGTGTTTGTCAACCAGTTAGATGTTTAGGTCAATCAATGAGCTTAAGAGAAGTAGATGAGATGTGTTGTGGGCGCTTGGTCGTGCAATACGCACGATCGTGCGTGCTTCACACGTTCAATGCACATGAATCGTGGTTGTGCTCGCACTATTACTTTCCCACCTACTCTTTTTGGATTGCTTCCTCGAACTTTTCTTCCAGTCTAAGCCTAAAATATGTTTTCCTTGGGTCTAACTCAGGTTCTTGGTAGGCCCCAACATAATTCTTATTATTATTATTATTAATTTTAATAAATCATTCTACTAATGGAATTGATTTTATATTTGGACAATATAAGATATATTGCTTGTTAATATTACCCATCTATCCTATACATCGATATTAACTATAACACAGTATAATACTGTATCTTCAAAGTTAAAATAAAAATGTATTACACAATGACGACGATGATAAAGTTGCACATGATCTAAGTTTGGAAGGGAAGTGTCTTTTTTTTTTCTTACTATTATTTTGACTTCAAATCGTTGACTACTAAATGGTGATTTCAAGTAAATGGAAATTCATAGAGAATTAAATTAATTTTTAAAAATGGTTTCATAAATAAAAATTCCAATACAACCCTTCAAACGTTATGGAGTTGACATGACAAACATGAATGTACAGCAAAAGAGATAATGTTGCGAATGAGTTTAAAATGGGGAAACTGGATAAGCATACTTGAGGAATTGGTATGGGATTATTATGGTAAAGTTGTATATATATTGAGTTTGGGAAAATGGGTGGGCCTCCATTGAGGTGTAAAGAGAGCACAAAAGCTGGAAACGATTTTTCACAAGACAAGGACTATACCTACAAATCACTCTTCTTCTCTCTCTAAGAGATTTTCGATTTAAATATTAGTTTGGTCTCCTACTTTCGACTTTAGTTCGTTCTTTATTATATTTTTATAATGTCTATTGGTCTTTATACTCAACTTTTGTTCATTTCAGTGTCTGTAATCTCAAACCGTTCATTTTGATTCAGTCAATTCATTTTCATTTTTATCTCATTCTCGTTTATCATAATTTTAACATGACACTTAACTCATTAAATTTTTTGAAATTTAGCTATGAATTTATATTAAAGGTTTTCATTGGATATAAATTTCGTGCTAAAATTTTGTAAATAAAAACTAAAATAATCACATTTTAAAAGTTGTAAGTACAAATACTAAATTGAACAAAATCGAAAGTTCAAAGACTAAAACAAATATTTTGTAGGTATTATATGAACTATCATTTCATGAGTAAATTTGAAGTCTCAAATCTATCGTCTTCGATTTTGGGCTTTTCTTTTAATCACATATTTGTGAGAATATGATATATGTAAGGCATCTTAGTTACAGCCCCAACACGTTACTTCTAATCATGTCTCTTATGGCAAATTTGGGCATTTGGGAATTTATGCTGATTGACACGATTTTAACAGCTACGCCTCCACCCTTCTCTCTATAGACAACATGACAACGACAACATTAATTCCCACAAATTTTTTTTTTTTTTTTCGATTACTGTCCCATTAAAAATTAAAAATACTCTTACGTACCGATGGTCAAGTCAACATCCATGAAAAAAAAAAACTCTTTTTATCTTCAGTTTGCATTCCTCTATTTTATTTGTCAAAAATTTAATAGCGGTCAACAAAGTGTTGTTGTTGACCATCGGTATCTAACCGTTGATATTAAAAAAGAATTAGTGGTTATACTAAAAAAAAAGGAATAGACAGCCTATAAAATAAACATTTCTTTAGTTCAAATTTTTGGATTGGTTGGTTTTGTACACTTTTTTTTTCTAATACAATGAACAAGAGACATTCTATTACACTGATTAAAAGCTCCGAATCCAATTTAGTTTTCATTTTTAAAACAAAATTTGAGAAACAAACAGAAATTAAAACAAAAATAAATATTAAAAAAAGGGCAGCAGAAAACTAAACAGAATGTACATGCATTGAGACAAAAGCAGTGAATGTTGATGGATCTTGTTTCTGATCTGTTATTTTGTTTCCCTTTATTTTAGAGTGCATAATGAGATATGAAAGAGAAGACTCAGAGATTTTGAACTTATATTATATGCTTTTGGAATATTATTTTTTGATTAAAATAAAGGATACCCAATTTGTAAAATTATTCTCTTTGGGAATGCAAGTTTTAAATGGGCATATATTAATTGATAAAATGGGCTTGCCAATTGGAAGCTACCTTCGTGATCCCAAATCCTCTTAATTGGGTCTTTAATCTACTATTTATTTTGATAATTTATTGAATTTTATCTTATAATTAGGATAGGGAAAAAAAAATCATTCTCAACTCTTAAAAAAAAAATCTTTATGAAAATGATAAGCAAAAAGGATGATTACGTCCCACCTCCTCCAATTATTGTCTATATAGAAAACAAACTCAAGTATATGCCTTTGATTTTAACTAAATTTTGTTATAGTTCATTTTGTGAAGAAAAAAATGTTTTATGTAGTATAGAATGATTTGAATAGAGATATAAAGAAACACTTTGGTTGCATTATATATTATTTATATTAAATCAAGCTAAAATGAATATTAAATAATTAATTCGAGCATAGTTCAGTGGATAGAGCAATGATTACTAATTACTTTATTGTTTTTTAGATCATTACATTTCAATTAACAAAGTGAAGATTCAAACATCTACGTCTAAGGGGTGTTTTAATGTCTTATTCTTTAATGATGTTTGACTCAATTCAAACAACTCAGATAAATCAAAATGTGAATTTTAATATTGTAAGAGGCTTTCTTTTTTGCTCGTGACTATGTAGTGAGACGATGAGATGAAATCCTTTGATGCGAATCCGTTATACAATTATAATTAATTTCTACTTTCTAAGTTATTAGATTCGTCATCTCTTCTCTTAGTAACTAAAAAAATAAAAATAAAAAACAAAAAAATCTAATCTCATATTTATATCAAAATCATTGTTATATTGAAGTATACTATGCTGAATATTTTATGGAGCAGATATGTTGGAATTTTTTTACAAATTTAAATTCTAATATACCATTCCATTTACATTGACAGATTCAATC
>NW_019104494.1:4182238-4325864 GCF_001995035.1 Momordica charantia | reverse complement strand
TTTCGCTGAATGATTGTTACAAGTTTAAGTGGAAATTAATTAATAACAATAAAACATCCAATCATTGTTGTGGTACAGTTGTAATTATGATTAATCTTCTCAAATAATGTTGTTAATCATCAGCAGTAGAAAGCATCCACGTGGCAGTTCGGGGTATTTACGGATGACGTGGACTATCAGATCTACTTGGAGTGTCGAGAACCGGAAAATTTGGAACGGCAGGCGGCGATCGACCGCCCGTCGCCGATACAGATGGAGAACCACGCGAGCCGTGGGCGCGTGGTTATATTTTGTATTTTTATTAGAAATAACAACAGAATTTTTATAGATTTTATTTTATTGTTAAAAAAAGGCCGTCTAACCTAACAAACACATCTGTATTTGCAGAAAATATTTAATTCTAAATTTTCATCACATAATTACTAAAAACAAAAAGGAAACCAAATATAATATTCGTGTACTTTTCTAGTTTTTCCTTTTTAAAAGAATACAACATTATAAATATTATTTTTAATTAATTTCAATTATTAGGAAGAAATATTAATTATGCGTTAATCTGCATAAATATAACCAAATAAATCTTTAAATGCAATTTTACTGAACAAAACTACCAGGATCCATAATTATATCATGAAAAGTTACTAATATTTCAAATTTTTTTTTTGGTATAACATGTTTGACCTATATTCGTTTGGTTTATAATATTTTAATTAGTTATTAGGATCAACTAAGTAAATTTAAATAAAAGAATTTGTTTGACTTTTTTTTTAATAAGCTCGTATAATTCAAATTTAGTTATTATGTTTTTGGCTTCTGAATATAGCTTCCAATGGTAAAATAAGAAACCTAAAAGGAACAAAATTTGCCAACTTAAAATTCTATTGATCCATTTATAGAGAAGTTAATAAAAATAAACTACATCATAATATAAGTAAAAATATTCCTACTTATTACACTTTACAAGACATATTTTTAGTTTTCTTAAAATAAAAATATAGTAGACAAATTAAAAGGATTAATAGAATTAAATATATTTTTAAAAGTGGGTTGAAGATGGAAAAAATATTGAATAAAACCAAACGTGGTGTGGCAGAGAGAAGCTCCTCCTTTTGCTATTTAATAACCAAACACTCAAAAATCAAACCATTACCAAAAATTCCAAAATCAAATACACGCAGAATTTGAAGAACAAGAAGAAGAGAAGATTAAGGATTTTTTCATAGCGATCGAAACCCCAAATGATTTCTCATATGGTTTCCCTGTGACAGCTTCTTCTTCAATCAATCCATTCTCCTCCGCCGCCTGGTTCATCTTTTTCCGGCGATCTCCACCGCGATCAGAAATAAATCCACTCACCGGCGATCATGCAGCCCTGTAGCAGAGAAATGCAAGGCTTGAACTCTCTGTTGAACCACTCCCAAATCTCCCTTCAGGATCTCCACAACGACCACCACAATCACTTGAACCCGGCGGCGGCGCCGCCACAGATCCCGCCGTCTCACCTTCACCATTTCGATCCTGCCACCTCCCACGACGATTTCCTCGAGCAAATGCTCAATACTATCCCCTCCTGTTCGTGGCCCGACATGAATCCTCCAAACCCTAAATCCCCCTGGGACCTAAACCCTATCAATAAGCCTAGAGAACTCTCCGACGACGCCCTCCACTTGGACCACGACTCCGCCGCCCTCGCCTCCAAGCTCCGGAGCCACCAGATCAGCGGCAACTCTGCGGCCGCTAAGGCAGCCGTCATGCTCCAGCAACAGCTTCTCTTGAACAGAGGGATGACCGCCGGAAATGGCGTCGCCGACCACGGCCTCCCTCCCATGCCTCTCTCGCTCGGGAATGGCGATTTGGATCGCTCTCAAAACGACGTCGTCGACGGATCCTGCTTCCGGCCACCGAACTCGGTTAGTTGCGCGGTGGATCTATTTCTCGGCGGTGTTTTGAATTCTTAAATTTGATTTTGAACTCTTTTCTGTTTCTCAGGGAGGTTCTATGCAATCGCATAGTTTCGGAGCCCCGGGAAACGGGATGAACCAAGCTCCGGCGAGTGGTTCCGTCGGAGTTTCTCCATCGCAGCCGAAGCAGAAGGTCAGAGCTCGTAGAGGCCAAGCCACTGACCCCCACAGTATCGCCGAAAGGGTAAGATTACCCACAAAATCATTTCCTATTGCATTTTCTTTTTACTTGTTTCTCACTTGTTCTTGGTTGACTCAAATGTCCAATCCCATGGACACAAAGACAAAGATCGATAGTATTTTCTATTGTATTTTCTTTCGTTCTTTCTAAGTTTTCCCGGCATCCAAACAGAATTATGGTCTAGAATTTGTAATTTTATTTTGTAAAATTTTGTCTGGTTTGTGTAGCTTCGAAGAGAGAGAATTGCAGAGAGAATGAAAGCCCTGCAAGAACTCGTTCCCAATGCCAATAAGGTCAGTTTCCATTCTTCATCTTCACTCCAGCTTTTTTTCTTTTTCGCTAATTAATTCAATTTATCCCAATTTATAAATTAAATAAATAAATAAATAAAAAGGAATCGGAGTCTAGCATAGCATAGCTGCGGAGGTGTGGGTCTGTGCAAAACTGTAACCGCCGGTCAGTTATGTACCTGCTCCGTTCCGTAATTTAACCACCTGACCAGGGCCATTATGGTCCATTAACTTCCCCTCCCACACGACGTTGACGGTGAGAAACTAATCACGCAAAACCAGGGCCACGTGTCGATAAATTAGCGAGGCAGTTACCAACAAAATCACCAGCATATAAATATTAGCAACGCTTGTCTTTTTCTTTTTAATTTTTATTATGCTTTCGGTGCTCTGGAATATAGAAAAAAATATTAAATGGGTAAAATTAATAATCTCCACCGGTTGAGGCTAATTATAATTAATTTAGGGGTTTTAATTAATGTGGGGTTTTGGAATTTCAGACAGACAAGGCTTCAATGCTGGATGAGATCATCGACTACGTTAAGTTCCTCCAGCTTCAAGTCAAGGTATGGGCCCCACTACCCCTGTTTCTTAAATTATTATTAGAAAAAAGATTCCCTGGAGGGTATAATTTATTTAAATTAATATTATAAATGGGATTACTAATTCAATTTTCTTCTTACTTGGTGTGGTGCAGGTTCTGAGCATGAGCAGGTTGGGGGGCGCGGCTGCTGTTGCTCCACTTGTTGCTGACGTCTCCTCTGAGGTCAGTTCTGTAAAATACATTAACAAATATATATAAATAATTACTAAGTGGGTGAAAATTAAAATGAATATAATTATATAGAAAGAAAACAGGAGGAATTTTGGGGATTAAGTTTAAAATTCCTTTAACGGAAGACGACAAAAGGAAAAGGGTAGCACGCGTGCGAAACCTTTTATCAGCTTTTGATTTGCCTGTCGTTTTCGTTTAAATGGGAAAAGAGAGAAAAAAAAAAGAATAATAATAATATTATTATTATTATTAGGTGGTATTGCTAATTTATTTACTGAGTGGTGAAGCGCTGTCGTTTTAGGGGGGCGGTGAGTGTATGCAAGGAAGTGGGGCCCAGGGGGGCCGGAGTTCGAACGGCGGGAACCAAACGGCGTCGTCGAACGACAGCATGACGGTGACGGAGCAGCAGGTGGCAAAGCTGATGGAGAAGGATATGGGATCGGCGATGCAGTATTTGCAGGGGAAGGGTCTGTGTTTGATGCCGATCTCGCTAGCGACGGCGATATCCACCTCCACGTGTCACTCCAGGAATCCGATGATGAACGGCGGCGGCCACGGCCACGGCCAGCACCCGGTGATGGGATCCAACGGCGAGGGGCCGTCGTCGCCGAGCATGTCGGTGCTGACGGTGCAATCCACGAGCATGGGGAACGGCTCCGTCAAAGACGCGGCCTCCGTGTCGAAGCCGTGAAGAGAACACGGCGGCGCGTTGAGGATTGACTTTAGAAAATGAAAAGTTTTAATGGAGTCAACTACTGGAGAAGTCTACGAAAATAAGGCATCTTTCAATACGGCGCCGTATTCTCGTGGACTTCGGCTACAACCCTAACCTAAGGCCAACCCTAAAAAGGCGAAGGCAAAGCCACCTCCCTCTGACATCAAAAGCCTTCTCCTTTGCACCACATCCCAAGAAAAAAAACTCTCTCTCTCTCTCTCTCTCTCTTTTTTTTGGTAATGGGTTTAATTAAAGCAATTTTTGTTAATTGCTTACTTAACCAACCAACCCCTCTTCGTATTTTTAAATTAAATTGTGTTATTCTACTTGACTGTATGGTTTGTGCTTTCAAATCAGTGATGACTAATTAATTAGACAGAGTTGCTTACAAATCATAATTCATATATATCATCTCCTCCTTTTGTAAAAAGATGACTGTTTTTTCCAATTGGGTTTAATTTATAATTAACTGAAGGTTAGATGGGTTTAGACGTTACTCTTAAGTAATAAAATAAATCAATTAATTTGGGACATAGGACTAAGAGTTTTTTCTTCTCTCTCTCATTACTTATTTATAGTGTTGAATTTGGTACGACAATTGACGTTGGAATGCATCTGTTTTTCTTCTTTTAGGAAATTGTGTAATTATTATTATGTGTAACTGTGTAAGTATATTTGCTTTGACAACTCATGCCCAATGATTCTATTTCACTTTTATTTTATTTACAAAAGAAAAAAAAAAGTGTTCCATTCCACCGAGTTTTTTTCCCCTATTTTTAACTTCCCCCAAATTATCATTATCATTATCATTATTATTTTATAGCTGTTGGCCAATAGAATTTGAAAATGGTAGGTAACCTTTCACTAGCCACCATTTTTATAATACATGGTATCTGGGGTTTATATTCTTCATTCCTCTTTTGCTAAATTTTCTAAATGCACCCGGTTCATGATAATTCTCCCTTTTTTAAAATTAAAAAAGTAGATTAACATATAAATCATTAGTAAATAAATTTTTTAAAAATAGAATTATTACAAAATGAATCCTAAATATTGTAGAACACCCTTTATAATGGATAAGAGGATGTTGCTTCCTACTCCCTACAAAAGCAAGTGGTAGCTTTAGATAATAATGAAAAGGCATTTGGTTCAAATGGTGGGAGTGGTTAGTTCAACTCAATCATATCTCTATCCACATCAACACAATCAAATGAATACGAGTTTCAATTGAAATGATAATAAGACACGATTTGAGATGTACACACTATATTTTAATTAATTTTTAGAATTTCTTCATCCTCTTAACTAAATTGAAATTCAACATAAGTTTGTTTGGTATCAGAGTATTATAATTCTTCAAACTTTTTATAATAACTCTCTTTTCTTACGATGGTATGCATATGGTATCATTTTTGAGTTTTATCTTCTATATGATTGGAAAATTTTTAAAGCTCTAAGAAATTTTGTTATTTTAAAGTGAGACTTTCACGATATGCATTTCTTATTTTATAGACAATAAATCGTACCTTCTTTTCTCCTTGTTTTTTTTTTACGGTTCATTGACAGGTTTTTTCTTTTCAATTTTATGGGTCACAAAGTAAAACTACAATTGAAATTAATCTCCCATCATCATATAAACACACGTCAAGTTTAATCCAAAACAAGTGTGTTATATGAAGGGATGAAAAAAGGGTTTCTTTTCAAACTAAAGGAAAGTAAAACTTTAAGGAGAGAAAAGAAAAGAGTTGCGTTTAGGGAAAACTAAAGTTAAAATTAAAAATGAAAAAAAAAATGGAAAAAATGGAATTGGAATGGAGTGGTTTAGTGTCAGATTCTTCTAGAAGAGATGAATGAGAATACCACATTCCAAAACAAAGAATTAGGTGAAAAAAGAGCCAATAGAAAATTCAATTGGGATTGACCTGATACAAAAGGAATCTTGTTCTATCGTTGATGAAAGATTTCTCTATGAACAATACGCATTAAAATAAGAAGGGGAATGAGAAAGACTATTCAAGATGAAAAAAAAGTAAAGGAAATTTGAAATGACGATTTCAAATCCCATAATTCTATAAATTTCTAGAATCAATAGTTGTCTCATAAAATTAAACGGGACAATGGAAAAGAAAAAACCAAAAAAACATCAATTTTGACTTTGAATTCTCCAATATTTTTTTAATGTCTGGTCGTATTAATGGACAAGGAGTGGGAAGCGACTAATGGGCCCACAACAAGCGACAAGTAGTCCACTACTCTTAAAGTCCAATACCTTAGAAATTTTATTCAAAGGTAAGGTTAATTTCAGACCAATTTTCATCATTTGACTTATTATTTCCACATTATTTCTTCTTTGAAATAATATTATTTCCACATGATTAATGAGAAAAAAGTCGTCATAGACGTTTCAATGGGATTGGAAATTCCTTACTCAATTGAATTTAATTTAATCCCAACCAAGTTCTTTTTTTCCCCCTTCAAAGTTGTTAGATGGCAGTAAAAGTTTCAGATTTTTCTTACTAGTATTAAATATTTTAATAAGCTGAGAAGGTTTCATAATTTTGTCCGATTTTTTAGTTGGTCTTGATGGAACAAAATTCAACTAAACTATCTTATTTGCTATACCTACTTTAGAATTTTTATAATCCTCTGGTATCTATGACAGTCTGTAATGGGGAACCAATATTTCCTATAGATGGAGACATTGTCTGTTCAAACAGACAATTAAAATGCAGTCATCAAATAATCTCTTCCATAGACAACTTACAGAATGGCATCATCAAATAGTATTCGACTGAAGAATTTTCAGATGCCTGAGAACTCAATTATCCTATCTGAGATATAGCAAATAAAACTGGAGGAAAAAGTCAGCTTATCGGCTGGATCGGGATGGTTTCTAAGACGCCCGAGAACTCCAATCTATCAGGAAAAGTCTAGAGAGAGGAGGATTGAAGCAAAATATTATAAAGCTCACACTGTTGCATCCTCTGTATGAGGATAAGGCAAAGAACAAAACTTTTGCTCTTCATATATATCCCTACAGTCATGAAATCCAATATGAGATACATGATCAACGTAGAATGTATTTCCTAAAGCACACTATGATTTTCCTCAATAATGTAAGAAGATGATGGGGGAAAGTGATGACATCAAACAAGTGGTCGTGTTACTCCTTTTTGTCAAGAAGCACTACAATTTTATCTTTAGATAGGTGGCCAAGATTTGAACCCATTCCCCATAGTCCCTTTCCCATGCCCCAATACCACTCGGCCAATCCTCAATTCTAGAATCCTATAACTTCACGTCCTGTGTATCCTATCTGATGTTCTCAACAAGCCCACAAAGGTCATTCTTATCATCTCTATACTGAGAATGTACAATTGAAATAACTAATCCAATCGTTATTCGTTAGTCAAACTCGATGCATCTCCTGAAGATTAACAGGTTAAAACTCTGATCACACCCGTGGTTGCTAGTTAGATAAATCTCAAACTATCTCAATAGTATGATAATCAAGGAATTTCTCAAAGGCATTGGGTTTGACCAGCCTATAAAGATTCACAACCGTATTAGGTTGTCAAAAGTTCATTCTATCATTTCATTGAAGTCCTTCAAAAGTATGGAAATCTAATCCTAGAAGTTTTAATACATTAAGAGTTAGCTTAATTTCCCGCAAGGATAAAAGAATAAGATTCTGTGATAAAACGATGTCCTTAACAAGTACTCTTACCTCTTCCAGAAAAACTATTTAAACAGCAGTCTTGCTCCCAAGAAGATACCCAGTCAGTACAGGGAGCTTCTTGAAGCACTGTACTCGTACATAACCCTTTCCTAGAAGCAATTTCTTATGTAATTAATTATTTAATTGTAGCAAGACAGCATGCTGGTGTCATCAAATCAAAATTTCAATACTTATAGCACCCTTTCTTTTGGGTAAATGAACAATTTCGAGAATAAAATTTACAAAAATCACTGTCCATAGGGCAAGCGAAGAAGAAATGATCCTAGGATTCTTCACTGGCTCTACACATAAAATGGCAGCGAGTGTGAGAGCGAGAGTGAGAGCAGAGAGGAACTGAATAATTTACGATTTCTCTTTGAATCTTGTCCTGTGTATTGATACCTTTTGGTAGGAGCAATTCCCATTGAAAAAATCTTTACTTTCTCTGGGTATTTATCTTTCCACACGCATTTGCAAAGAGAATGATCAAGGATTTGAGAATTTTAAATAAGGTCATGAAGGAGCAATCCACAGCTGGAAAGATCAGTAGAGTCATGTCCAATGCCTAGATCTAAAAATAAAATCATAATGTGTTCTTGAGAATGATCTACACTTGGGCTTCCTTCCACCATATCCGTGAGCTATCACTTAATTGAGTTATATATATTTTCCTAAAGGCTACATTCTACTTTGACCTCGTACATTCAACCGACATTCCCTATGCACTTCACACTTTCCCTTATTCATACTTATCAAGAAATCATTTCTATAAAGGTACCTTGAGCAATTCTCAAATAATGAGCCAAGCAAGCACATTCTTTAACAACTAACCAACGCAATGCAGTCAAGAATTCTTTATGGAAGACGAATGGATTTGTATTTCTACAAACTATTAAAGCATCCAAATAGTGTGAAACAACTACCAAGACCATGACCGACATAGTTTTAGAGACGGGTAATACTATGTAAGTTTAGTCAAGTGACTACATAACTGTTCTTGTGTTCATAATGGCCATAGAACTCCCATATCCTAAAAATATAAAAAAATGGGGTGGAATAAGCTTTTGTAAGTTGTTAAAAAGATTGGCATTATTAGGAAATTAAAGCACAATCATCGCTATACAAAGTAAAAAAAGAACAAAAACAACGATCGTCATAAAAGATTCTGACCACCCAAAGTTGTTCCACCCGGGGGATTTGTGTTTGGTTCAACTAGTGGGCTTAAAAGTGTAAGGCTGCGGAAGTGACAAGGGACCTCTCCTCGAATCTTTGTCATCTAAGAGTCTTTGAACCCTACTGTTCTGACAAAACTTCCTATCGAAATGCTTCACCTACCAAATCACAAACACCAGAAATCAAAATCTACGAGACTAGAAATTCTAAGTGCCAACATTGTATTAAAATCTCCAGTCATCGGGGAACGGCATTTACCCAAGAAGCCCTACAAAGTTTGACAAACTCGGCCCTCAAAGCTTTACACTCGGCGGGGTAAATAAGGCCAACAGAAGCAATTTCAGTAGGCTTTTTGTCCGATTCCTTCTCCACACAAGCATAAAAAGCATCGCGAGCCTTGTTCAGATGAATAAAATTGCCATATTCATTAACACTCTAGCATTTTAATCAAACAGAAACCGCAGAGAATGAGTGATTGAGAGAAAGAACCTTATAGCAAGCTTGCCTAGAACCCGCAAGAACATCGCTATGAACTTCATCTAAGCCTCCGGACGCGTCAGCTTCGACAGCCATAGCTCCTTCAGAGACGAAGCTGCTGCTGTTGCTTGATTTCTTTCGCTGTTGGGGTTTCTCCTCCGTCCCCCTCCCAATTTCGCTCACCAGCTTCAGGCTTCAGTTTTGGGCCCAATCATGTTAGACTCCAGTATCAAAGTGTTTTTTTTTTTTTTAATATATATTATTTTCGATTAAATTACAAATTTGGTGCTTAAAATTTTCGCATACTTTTAATTTGGTCTTATAATTTTAAAATTTTCAAGTGAGTAGATGTAATTTAGACTTTAGTTTTAATTTAGCACTTAATATTTTAATAATTTTAATTTGGTCGCTATAGTTTGGTGAAATCTGACAAATCGTCCATGTTATTCACACCTTTTAATCTCGTTCATTAATCATCCATGTTATTTAGTACATATGGTTTAGACTTAGATTTAATTATTAGACTTAGATTTAATTAAGATACAGTTTAGGGAAAAAAACTTTTAATTTTAATTAAAATATTAAAACTAATTTTAAAATTTTCAAGTGGCAGATGTATTTTAAACTTAGCTTTAATTTAGTACTTAATATTTTAATAATTAATTAAAAAAAACTTAGTTTTAATTAAAATTAAAAAAGGATATATTTAATATCATGAATTTGAACCCGACATGAATCGAACACGCAACCTTCTGATCTGGAGTCAGACGCGCTACCATTGCACCACGGTTCCATTGGTTTAAGAATTTTTGATTTAAAGTATAATACAACACGTCAATTTCTAATTAAGAAGATAATCAATTTAAAACTAGAAAAAAAAATCTATTTAAATAGAAGAATAACCGTAGACTTAAAAAATTATAAAAATAATAATAAAGATTAACCATTGTCCATTGATTGTTTCAGTTAGCTTATTATGTGAACTACTTTTTGGAATTATTTTATTATCATTGTTACTTTTTTTTTTTTTAATGAAATTGTATTCTGTTCAGTCTAATGGGCAAAGTTCGATTCGGAAATGGGCTCACCAATTGGATGCTAGCCCGAACGGTTTGAACATTTATCGATGTTTTCAATTTTTTTTTTCTTATTTTTTCTTATTTTTTTTTTTGAAACAGAACATTTATCGATGTATGGGGATTCGAACCTGCTAATCTTCATTTGACAAGGTCATTTTGGAGATCTCTTCTCGAAATAAACTCTGCTTATCGTCAAGTATAGCATGTAGAGAAGTAAAAGCTTTAGGATTGTACAATGAGTACAGATAAAGTCTTGTATTGGCTAGGAAATGAAGTGATCCATAGTATATAGACGAAAACGATTATCTTCATTTTGGATGAAAATGAAAGCAAAGCTGCGATAGTTATATGTCCAAAGTGAACAATGTAATTCAGATGGATCAAGAGAAGATCAGGTCTATTGTAGATTGGGAAGTGTTAATGAAGGAGAGAGCATGCAGCTGTGGTGAAGCCGGGTGCTCAAAGTCATTTTAGATACTACAAGATAGCTCGAGATGAATAGAAAGTTGCCACAATCCAGGGTGGGGTTTGCTTTCTAGTAAGCCAAAATCCACCTTCTTACAGACTTATTAAACAAGGAGAGCACCGGGACGAATGACATCAAGGAAAATGTCTAAACGCCATAAGTTTGGAGCGCATATCATACAATTGTACTATTGTATTGGGTATTGGGTACCCGTCCTTAACAAGTGATATCAAAACCATAGTAAAAAATATAGTTGTACGGTAGATTGATAGAAAGCCTGCCATAGTCGAGTAGATTGATATGAATAATGATGTAGCTTTGTTCGAGGAGAGAAGATTGAGGGTGCGATAGAACGAGTGTTCCCACAATGTGATCCGTGTAGCAAATGCTATATATGGACCTGTTGGATAGAAGCAAGCTCTCGTTGTCAACCGGGAGTATATGAGTGCACGAGTTATTGTTGAGGTCGTAAGGAGTGCAAATAAAGTCTCATATTGGTTAGATAAGAATAATTATCTCTATTGATATGGAGTTTTTTTTTCAGTGAAACCAAAAATAAAGTCACGAAGGTTATCTTTAATAATAGAGAGTCACGGCTCTCAGTCATTCAGTTCTTGCATTGACCACATCCAATCGAGACTAATGGTGTGGTTGGCAAATTGCCAGCATAGTTTGGTGTAAGTAACTTCTAAGCTATTTGTATATTTTTATTTGAAAGATAATTTATGTATTAAAGAAAGGAGGTGTAATTGAGCACTCCCAGAATTTTCATCTTTAAGAAAGTGAAGTGAAAGTGTTGAAATGTGTACGGAGAATGAACAAAATAAAAAAGAAAAAGAAAAAAAAGGTTAAAAGTGGAAATGGTTGGGTGAAAATTATATCTGCTTTTTCAGTTCTGTGAAAATTGTCAGAGCTGGGAAATACATTGGACTGTATCTGTCGGTACCCAAAGCCCAAAAATACCCACTACAAAATATTCATCGCCACATATTTTCCTGCTATTTTCATCAAAATTTTGATATCTCTTTATCTTTTTTCTTAAACGAGATAAAAAAATATCTCTATAAAAAATAGAAAGAAATAATGTCTCTATTATAACATTTATCGATATTTGTTATGTAATCATCTTTTATATTCATCTTTCGCTAATTGTTAATAAATTTTTTTATGAGTAGTATAGATAAATATGAAAAAAAGGCATTTATTTTATTTTCGAAAAAGTTTGATAAAATTTTATTATGGGTCATAAATATCCTAAGTATTGCTACCTCGCTATCATATTTTTCCCCCTTTTTTTCCTTTTCTTTCACTGTTTCAGGTTTGGTCTTTTGTCGGGGTCCAGAAACTTCATTTATCATAAAAATCAAAACTTTTAAATCCTTATTTTTTTATTTGTTATATTTCTCAATGAATGTCTCTTATAGTCCTAACTTTTTCAAAAAAAAAAAGAAAAAAAATAATCACTGTTTATCATCAAATTTATTTTACAGGAGATACATATTTATATCTTTAGAAATGTTAGATACGTAAAGAGTTCAAATAAAGATCCATGTTGGTTAGAGAATGAGATAATCGTGTGTATGTATATGAAGGACAACGTCTCAATTGATACGATGATTGTTGAGTGAAATAAAAAGTAAAATTGTTAGGGTTATGTTTGAAACGAATCCATTATGGGAATATGGAGGGTCCCTTGCTCGGATGTGCTCACAACATCTAGTACGAGAGTTATGATTTAGAAGATTGTTGGATACGTAAAAAGTGCAAACAAAGTCTCACATTATTAGAAATGAGAGGGATAACATCTGCCTTTTGAGTGAAAAAAAAAGCAAAATCATGAGAATTATGCTCTCAAAGCTGATAATATCATACCATTGTCCCTTGTTCGGATGGACTCCGAACAAGAAATATGTGTATTAATGTGCTAACACGTGGACAGTAGCAAAGTCACATAAGTTGGCTAAGAGAAGTATTAAGTGTATGAATATTAAATGATAGAATAACAGCAATGGTGAAAACTATTTATTTTTTACGGTCAATAATTAAAATAAACCTATTTTAAAAGAGGGATAAAATTTGTAATTTTTCTAAAATCCGGTAAGTAAAATACGCTTCTTGAAAATCTATAAACCAAAACATAATTGATTTTGAGTGCTCTACCATATTAAAATCATTGTGTCGAACTTTACGTTGAAAAAACAATACTATAATCAAAGGTAACAAAAAAAAAAGGTATGAATATGATCACCTAATTTGTATCAAGCTCGTGAAAATGATCGAAAGGAAGAATATATAAATTTTATTGTCTAGTCAATTTTCTAAATTTTCTTCTGCCCTAATCCACTAGTTTAGCTTTTTGAGTTTAGTAATTGATTAATAAAAAATGCTATGACATATTACATAATTTTCTTCCTAGGTCTCAAACTAATTTCTAAAACCACAAGTGTGAGAGAAATTATATTAAAAAAAAGTATGAGAGAAATTAATAAAAATATTTACAGTATATTAAATACACACCATCATACTACCTTTCAATTTTTAAATTCAATGTTAAGCAAAATATGCCTATTTCTTCTGAAGCAGAACAAAGACTCCGGCGGTCTGCATAATTAAAGACCTAATGATGGTTGTTTGGTTTAACAATATTCGTTATTGATGGGTAGAGAGTTTGCAAATACTCGCATGAGGAATTCTTACTAGTAGACTTTCTAAAGTGAACGGTCTAGCAAAATGAGATTCTAGCACAACTAGACTGCAGTATCACGGTTTGAACTGAACAAGAGAAAACTATTGGTGTGAAGATTATGATGCCCCCAATAGAACACAGGTTGGGTTTTTTGAAGGTAGGTACATGCGGCTGATCCTTCATTTAAGAGTGAAAAGAAACATTTGTATGAGACGAACGTAGTGATCGATGTAGTTTTAATTTAGCTCAATTTCGGCATCGTTTCATAAAACTTGTAAATTTTAAGTTTCATAATTAAACTCAAAACTTGCTAAAACAGTAAGTCCGACGTTTCTTCATTTAGAATAAACGTTATGAACTTACCTTTTAAAAGGATTAAAAAAAAAAGAAAAAAAAAAGGGAACTTTAGAGATTGTGGGTGTGGTTGTTAATTGTTTGGCGGGGCCAACTGCCTACAACTTGTGTGATGTTTGGAGGGTTGTGGTTGGGCATTTCCAAAATTGTACTAAAAATGCCTTTAATTTGTACGAAACGACACAGTTATTACTCACATCAAATACAATGGTACGTCGTTTTTTAGTGTACAATGATGTCAAATTGTACTAACAGTTGGTGTGTGGTTTGATTCCTTTTCATTGTCCCATATCAAGCCACGATTCATTTCATGCAACTACAAAACTATATGTGAATCTATATGATTGTGTTGTTGATTTAGTGTAGCAATATTTGCAAATTTAAATCATTTCTATTTGTACCATTTAAGACCAAACCATTTTTTTTCCTCGGATGAGATGGTTATGATATCGGTGTTGTTTTTTTTTATAGCATACGTGAAGATTCAATTCAGATTGTAACGATATCTAGAGAAAATAAAACAAGAAGTAACATGCCCATCTTTCTTTAGGTCAAATTGAGTTAATTTAATATTTATGAAATGTTACTGATGAGCTCATTCAATTAGAAAATTGAATTTTTTAATGTATAGGGGGCCATAAGATGTCATTATATACTTGAAGGTTAACCTTTTGTCAAGATAGATATTTTCTATGGAGTGTGGGGTGGGCCTCTCGAAAGGTAATGAAGATGTACAAAAGTTTCTTTGGACCAAACGTTAATTTACCATTGAGTGTAAAGGCATAAGGGAGGCTTGACTGCAAGTTAAGACCCACCTGTCCTTAAGGACAAAAGTTAGCCTTAATGATATGACAATATTGAGTGAAAAGAGTCATCGTCGGATGGATTAAAGTTATTTTAGGAATAATGAACTAATCTTTCCCAAAAGCTCCACCGACAGAAAAACTTGGCACCTCGATGTAGGCTATTCTCGACTTAGAGTGATATTATATGTTATGAATGAAGTAAAGTAAGACTAAAAACAATCAAACCTCGACAAACCAAGCTCAAACATCAAGTGGGCGCTAGAGAATTCGAAGAAGCAGACCCAACCCAAGGACCAAGGCCAACTAATGGACTGGCTTGTTGGCTCAACCAATCCATGGCCGAGCTGACCACAAAAGTCAACTAGCAGATCGGTTCGACTTAGCCTTGGTAGGCGACTAGTATTGGTCGAGTCGTTTAGGCCTTTTAGCCTACCAAGTTTGGTCGGCTCACCCTAGCCTTGTAGTCGACTAGTATTGGTCAGCTCGGATAGGCCTCGACCAATGTTGATTGGTCAGCTCGGTCGAGCCATGAGGCTGATCAACCTCAGCCGCCTCAACTTAATTAGGCCACAAGGCCGACTATTATTGGCCACAAATCTTTTCGCTTGGCTCGGCTAGGAGCTTGATGAGGCATTCTCCAACGTTAGTCACAAATCACGAGCTCAGTAGGGGCTCACGAGGGAAGAAGATCCAGAAATCTATAAAATTTGAAATACCTTTTTGAATTCCTCTAGATTTCTTTCGTCTATAAATAAAAAGTGAAATCTCATGATAAAAGTATGATAAAGGTAGGCTACAAAACTCTACTATTTGCTACACTCATAAAACTCTAATTCTAACTTAATATCGCCTGTGTGACTGGCACCATACTAATGTATATGTATGTGTGTGTTTTAAAGGTTGGTGGGTAGAGTTCGTATTAATTATATGTGAGGGTCAGAACATTTAAGAAAATACCTTTCGTTGATACAAGAGGATGGAAAAGGACCCACTTCTAGTATATCAATCATCGTGTCCTATGTTAATAGTACCCCTCAAATAAAAGCTTCAACGAACGGGACAGTTGAACAAAATAAATATTTCAAATTATATTAGCCATAAATCTTAAATGTAAAAAGATTGTGTACTCATTCTTTAAAATTACTTCCAAAGCTACATGAAATAGTTTTTCAAGAAACTATTGCCTCAAAAAAAAAAAAAAAATCGTTGTTAATTACCAGAAAGATTTTGTCGATTTCTATTATTTGTTTTATGACCAATTAAAAGTTTCATCTTCCGTTTTTTATTTTTCTAAAATCAAACCCGTCCTCCGGCTTAGACTTCTGCATTATTTTCACTTTTATTTTATTTAAACAACCTTTTTTTAAGCATAAAATACGAGGGGTGATTGAATAAGGGGGCAGCTAGATTACAGGGACAATTATCTCCAAAAATAAAACAAAAGACAAAACAAAAAACGGAAAAAAAAAAAAGAGAGAGAAAAATAAAATAAAATTATAGGGACAGGATAACCCCACCCCCAAAATTAGTCGGTGGTGTCACTTTTCCATCTTTATCCCCACCTCTTAATTTACGAGATCCGATTTTTCGGAGTAGGGACTGTGCTGGGTTTTGCAACTTGCAAACAAAGTATTGATTTCCAAATGCATCAAATAGCTGCCAAATATGTGACTCGCACAATTCTAAGTGATTTTTAACCATTTGAATGCATGTTTGAGAATGGTTTGATAATGAAGAGGAAAAGAACGAAATTTTGTTTCGATAAATCAGGGATGTGATAATCTGCTCAAATATAGAGAAAAAAAGAGACATGTGTGTGGTGTGTGTTAGTTTACCGTATACTCTCATGCTTAAGTCAAAGCTATGAGCTTAAGAGGAGAAGAAAATGAAATGGATTGACAGTTAGGAATGTATACTTTGAATGAGTGTGACCCCTTGTATTTGTAACTTTTAGGAGGAGGGCTTGTCATCGCTTAGGGGAGTTTTAAGGATATGGCCAAGTTGAGGTAGGACTCGACCTATTTTAGGATTGCGATGGATTCGAGAGTTCGGCCTGCTGGATCAGAGCTTGCATGATAGTATGAGGGCTGGGGTGCAAGAGGTCGGACCTCCTCCCTTGCCCTTCCTTCGACAAGCTCGAAATTTGTGATCTACCTGTCAGCGGGGGATGGAAGTCGCGCCCGACCTAGACACCACACCTCTAGGTCGACCACAGATGGGTCCCACCATCAAGTTGGGAGTTGTCCCAGTCTTGAACCTCCCAGAAGAATAATTTTAGCCAAAAAAATAAAAAAAAAATAATAACAAGTATGACTTTTAATAGTGAACGATACTTAAATATTAGCGTTATATTCATGTTAGCGTTAAGTATTCCACACATAATATAACAGACCTAACAAAATTTTATAATATACCTTGAGTGCTCCTCTAAATATTATAAGTATGTTACCCGTGGGGGAAGTATTTAATTTAAGTTGATAAATGATATGATAGAAAGTTGATTAAATTGGAATGAAACATTAGAGTAAAAGAAAAAAGAGAAAAAAGATGTAAAGATGTGAATAGTTGATGGGGAAAAACTAAAAGATAAGAAGAAAAAATGGTACTTTGGGCTTAGGAATGAGTAATGATGGTGACTTAGATACATCCTCCCGCTGGAATAAATCGGATTAGACATAGTCTTGTCTTTTCAAAATTTAATGTCCTATATCTCATCACCACTCCTCCACTCTCTCTCATTTTTTCATGATAAAAAAAAAACGGAAATTATTCTCAACTTTTTTTTTCTCCTTCTCATTTTGATTATTGTAATTTTGGGATCATTATTTTGGTTTCTATTATTTTAATTTTTCTTTGATTTTAATTTCGGTATTTTAAAATGTCTAACTTTTTAAAAATGATTATTTTGGTTCATTATCATAATATAAATGCTTAAATTTATCCTAATCTATAAGTTAAAACTTAATTTAATCATGTTTAAAATGATATTAAAGTATAAGGTCCTATATTCGAATACATGTATTTCCATTTCCTTTCCATTTTATTGATTTCTACCTTTTGTGCAACTTTCTAAATTTTATACAAATTTTATGTACAATAAAAATCATTTTTAACTAAAATTTAATTTGTGTGGTCTTTATTGATCATTATGTTACACATGTGGGGAAGATGAATTGAATGTACTATCATTTGTTTGTGTTCCTGTGTTACAATTGTTCTTGTTTTTCGTAAAATAATTATTCTCTTTAAAAATGGGTAAGATTTTGAATGAAAATCCATCAAGATCCTTACTCATTTTTTCATTTTTTATTGTATGGTCGTATAATCTTTTTAATAATTACTTTACAAATTTTACCATTCATTTCTCATCATATTTTATATTAACGATGGTTGTTCAATAAAAATTACATTAACCTCTGGGAGTTAATGTAATTTTTATTTTAATTATTTATTAATATTAAATAAGTTGTTAAAATAAAAATTATTCCTATCAATAAAATATTGTTTTAATTAAAAATAACATCCATGCACAATTTAATTAATATATTTATAATTAGTTAGAAATAAGGAAAATATATTTTACTAACTTTATATATCTAATTAATATTTTAATTTCATGCAATCTTAATAAATAACATCAATAAATCTCTAAAATTCATAGTAAACAACATCAATAAAATAACACGTCTATTTCAACCTTTTATCGATTCCACGGGACTTCAGTACACAGTCCTACTATTGTTTCAATGTCCAAAATTTTACTCACATTTTAATTTAAAAGTTTTAATACAACACGTGAGATGAAGATCCGAATTTAATATTTTTTTTAGTTCGAAATAGATGCTTAACAAATTCAACTAAATTTAGGTTAACTTTTAATTTAATTCAAATGCTTTATGTAAGTATTGAGTTAACATCGACAATGTTATATACATATATTTTGAATAGAGGATATGGGAGATGGAATATATAATCTCCAGGAAATAAATACATGTCAATTATCGACTTTGGGCTCACGGGGCTATATTTTTTATTATTACATTAATGTACTGTAAAAACATAATCAACAAGGAGGTAAGGTAAGTGGATTTTTGTACAGAATCAGAAAAACTAAAATGGGTATAAAAGTGATTAAAATAAAATATAAAGTGAAATTAAAATGGAAATTGTGTTGTCTGTCCCCCGTTTGGACGCAGTGGACATCTGAGGCGGACCCCACCCACCGCACCACGGAGGCAATCGGACGGTCGAGACTGGCCGTAAGTGGTCAAAGCAATCGGCGGACCGTGAGTGGTCCACGTCGTCCAAAAAGGGTCCCACCACTGTCATCTTCCATTCGTCATTTTGCTCTTCTCCTCCCCTCAAAGTTGGCCTCTGTAACTGTACGTTCATCATCATACTGTCCCACTCCGCTTTCTTCTACACTACAAATCACCGACGCTACAATTTGCTGGAATCAGAATTCACACTCACACAGAGCGGCAGAAGTTGGAAAAATGGAGATACGAAAACGACAGAGGCATGTCGTCATCATCATCATCATCATCAATGCGGTAGAAAAAGAGAAGAAACCCTAATTAACTGGTGCTCTCTGTTGCCGAGAGGGGTTTTGAATTTTGCGAGAAAATGGAAGGAAACGCGGCGTCGAATCAATCCGTAGAGATCTCCAGTTTCCTCTCCCCCAAGAGAAAAACAAAAAAGGGGGTGATTCCAGAAATGGGTGGGTTTTAAGGTCAATTGGTTGGGGCTGTTTCGGTGAATGAAATCAAATTGGAGGGAGAGAGCAAAAGGGAAGGAGAGTGACAGAAGAGAGTGAGCACACGCTGTAGCCAAATGTATGAAGGGCATACCTTTGCGGGTGCGTGCTCACTTCTCTTTCTGTCAGCTTCCCCATCATTTTCCCTTTCTGCTCACTTCACTGCCCACTGCCCACTGCCCGCTTATCGAAGACCTTCCCAGTACCCCCTTTCTTTTCTTTTCCCTCTGGTCTCTGCTTCATTTCATGGTGTCAGTCATGGCCAGATGTCCATTGCTCCATTCCTCTATCTTCCAACCCCCCACCACCCCTTTCGCCTTCCTGTGGACAAATGGAACAATAACACTGGCGGACTTCAATGCCTCTTCAAGCGGTGCTCTTCGCTAATTGTCAGTTTGTTCTCGACTCATCTAATCCATATACTATTGTATTTTTATTATACTGTTTCGTTCTTGCAGTTTTCCATGGAGAAACGCGAAACGGAAACCCCCTTTTGTTTTTTTTTGACATTGATCTCCATGGAAACTTGGAAGCGCGACTTTTCATGGTCCTCTCCTGCCTCTATTATGATGGTACAAACCGATTACTGTTCATATTTAACGGAAAATCCTTCGTATATTATTGTTGTATAGTGGAAAACCCTGATTACTGTTCCCATCTAAACCCCTAACTCCCTGCCATGTTTTGGGGTTTTCTTTATTTTCATATCGCTCGCACTGATATGTGTTTTTGTTATTTATTTATTTATTTTGGTTTCCTGAGATCTGGGTTATTCCATATCTGACCAGATATTTCTTTTATCTTCTGTTAGAATATTGGAACCTGCGAGATATATATATATATATACGCATAATTTTTGTTGCCAGAAGAGGTTTGCAGATTTTGTTTTGATATTTGCTTTCCTAAAATGAGAATTTCTGACCGTCGCGGGCTGCTACTTGGAGAAGAGCGCGAGGACTGAACCGACTCGAGTGCTGAATATGGCAATAATCTCTCGTTTTGGATTCCTGAGCGATCTGCTGTTTTCGAGTCCCAGATATGAAGCTTCCAAACCGGAAGTTTTCTCTATTCTGGTATCTAATTTATTCGATAATAATATATTTCCCGGATTTTTGTTCTCTTGCCCCCTTTCCAAAATCATCTTCTTCTTCTTATCTCTGCTTATTTATTTAAGTAGTAGCTAATTAGGGCTTGAATATTGCTTTTCTCAGCACTTGTTTGACGTTGGGAGGCAACAGCTTGCTTATTGTTCCCTTCACTTTAGATTAATTATCATCACCACCATTACCACTGTCTGGTTAAGAGGTAATCAACTTGTCTGTTGGCTTTTTCCTTCTTCCTCCTTGTTTCTAGGATTTAATAAAACTGCTCCCTTGTGATTTTTGTTCCTTTTGTTACTTGATTCTCTTCTCCCAGTTATTCTTATCCTCTTTTTGATCATTGAAGCCATATTATTTTTCTTGAACGTGGGCTTATATATGTGGGTTAATTTTACCATGTGCCCGTAGTAGCTTTGATGTTTTTTTAATTCATGTCGAAGTTGGTGCATGTTTAATGCTCTAATTTTTATTATGGTACTTTACACTTTTAGACGTGGGAAATCTCTTTGCCGTCGGGTTTCTTCTTTATGATATGTGACTGCTGAAGTTACCAAATCAATTGGTTTCTGATTTTTAATACTAATAGCATCCACTCCTACGTAAAAGGTTGAAGGTTCAATACACATACCCCACATTTGTTGTATTTTAAAAAAAAAGGTAAGACTAGTTTGCCTTTGTGAAGTTTGATTTTCATATTAAACCCAACAGTGAAAAAATCTCTTTAGTTGTCAACGATTATATGGTTTAGCAAATTGGGAGATTACAAATACTTTTCATTAGATTAAAGGAAGCAAGGAGTCTTGGCTGTCCTTTACATCCTGAAAGTGTCATTAATTTTTGGCTTGCAAATATTTGATAACCATTGCATTCAAATTTTTTGAAACTCTAGTCACTCCAATAAATTATTTGTGGACAAATGAATCTGAAAATGTGAAGTTCTTAGATCTTTTTTCTAATTTTCCTTTGAACGAAAAAGTTCTCGACTTGCTTTTTGAACTCTTTCTTATTCATACATCTATTTTGTTTTCTAAAGAAGAAAAAGGCAACCTTTCGAACGTTCATTTATTTCCTAAATGTTTTTATTTATTTATTTTAATGTGGTTGTGTCATTCAAATGAAATCATATGCAATATGTGTTACTCATTTTAAATGGAATGGAGACGTAATGAAAATGGTTAATGTGACCAAAATATAAAATTATGAACTGTTCAGTGTTGCATTCTTTTTATCAGCACACGAGCTGAAAGCTGTCAAGGAAGGAATGCTTGGCACTGAGCCAAAGCTCTGGTCCTTGGAATGTTTGTTACTGTAAGATTTAACCATTTGAGGTTACACATGAAATGACACAATAAATACTCCAAGCTTTTAAAGCTGGTGGTTCTATGTATGTTTCAAACAATGATTGAGACATCACTCTCTTTTTAAATATTTTTTTATATCTTTTTTCAGTATTTCTGAATAGTATGACCGACATTGATTTGTCTAGTTATCCTGGCATTTGTAAGATTTGTCATATAGTAAGATGCGTAGCCAGCATTTACTTCCATTGTACTTAAACTTTTAGACTTTACAGTACTTCAACTGTTTGTTATATTCATGATTATATATCTTTTCCAAGATAGAAATATGCCTTCAAGACAATAATGGTAGTGTTTCAACTTTTAATGACAAGTAATATGCCATAAATATGGGAAACATTGTACTTATTTAAGAGTACTTAAAAGTTCTACGCAGATGACATTGTACTAGTTATTGGTAGGGTACGATTGTCTATTGCCCAAGTTTGATGGTTACATTTTTTTTTTTGGTTTCAGTTTTGTATAGTGATAGAGGTATATTTCAACATCAAGATTCATTTGGTAGGATTAGTAATCAAACATATTTGAAGTTTTCATTCTGAGTTTTGATGGATAACAATATTGAAATTATTTTAGTTTGGGTAATGCGTCTGTGTCAAACACTTGTTAGAACAGACACGTGTTAGACACCGATTATACAAATTAAATATGAGTCCTTGACATTTGTTAGACATATGTCAAACACTTTTTATATATAATAAACATACATGAATAATAATATATGTTAAAAATAATAAATTTTGAGGGTGAAATCCATTAAACTTATTTTTTTCTAATCGTATCAATGCACAAACTTAATAACTTTAAATCTCTCTTGTACAAAAAGAGACATATATTTAAAGAAATGCATATTTTAGTTATTGTGTCCACGTTGTATTCATGTTTTAGATTTTTAGAAAATAATGCGTCGCTGTGTCTGTGCTTCTTTGTAGTCCACTTAACACCAATACTCATGGTGGTTAGAAATCATGACCTCTTGATATTGGTTATTTATCGTGGTATAAAGCATATAACAAATAAATTTGCATTGTTGGAATTGTTAAATATGTTTTATTCTCTATAAAATTAGGTGACTTGACGTTGATGAGTAAAATTGTAATTTTCACATTGATAAGGTTATTTATTTTGTCCCTTTTTTTTAACTAGGAAAGATGAGAAATTCTTGAAAAATGGCCAAGTACTGTCTTGAACAAAAGAAACTATCTGTCCATTGTATCTCTGTGGCTGTTTCTTTTACCGTGTTCTCTTCAAGTCAATCCATATAACCAGATTGTCGACAAGAGAAAAATATTTGCTATCATGATTATTGTCTCCTTGAATTTAAATTGTATTCTTCAGGCTGCACCTGATTATATAGTTACTAGTTCTGTAATGGTTAGCAATTTAATTTTGGAGGATATGAATTTACTCTTGTGCCTACTTAGGTATAATGTCAGATTTGGATGTATAATTATGGCTGGATGTTTGGATTTTTATTTTTATTAATGGTTTTCCCTTGTATCCGTCTCTCTTAATCTCTTTTAAGTTGCTAAATTATGGACTCTAAGTCGCATTTGTTGAATAATGTGAATGAAAGAATCCATCTATTATTTATCTTACATGTGTGGCATTGCAAAGTTGACTTTATTGTCTAGTTTGATCGATCCAAATGTAAACATATTGAACTCTATTTCTTTTACTTGAACTCTATTCTTATTTCCAAATTCCAAGTCTTAAATTTCTGGTTCTTAGCAACTAGGTCAGCAGGTCATTTCCGGGGGAAATAGAAATTTGCTTCCATCTTGACATAAAAGATAGTTTATATTCTTAGGAATGTTTGCTTGAGGTTATATACATGCTTAAAATGCTTATGATGTTCACAAACATTTAATACATTCAACTCATCAAGAAATGGAACGTTAATCTAACCATACACGAATATTAATAACTAAATAAGTGACCAAAAACTTGTGTATTCATGGTTTTTGGTCATACATAGTTGGTTGCGGGTAGGCTGTTATTGGTGTTAACTTCCTATCCTTTTTTCCCTGCATTTTTGGAAGAATGCAAGATGAGGTTTCTGTACCTATTAGTATATATCCATTAGACTCTCTACATAAAAGAACTGATCAGATGCATTTTTTACGATTGTTTGAGTTGAGAGACAGACTTGGAATATCTAAACAGAACACAAATTATCATAATTTTAATTGTTTCAAACTTTCTTCTTGTATTTTTGTAGGTCTTCCTCATTTGAATTTCTGCTGATTCAAATTTTATTTGTTCTTTTCTTTTTGTTTCTGTTGATTAACTATTTTTCATAAGATTCTATGGAAGATGAAAAAAGAACAAAAAAGCAAATTAATCGTTTTATCAATTCATTCTCTTGTATTTGCTGCTAATTAGTTATATGGTTGCTTGATTTGATATTGTCCTTACTGTTCTTGTGGATTAACAGTAGGTAAAAGAATGATAAAATGTATCGTTTCTCTTTTATTTTGTTCAACATTATCTGTTGTTAGGCTACTTGTAAATTTCATCAAATTTACTTTGCTTGCAGTTGAGTTGTTCCCTGCAACATGTACATGAATTCTAACCCTTTTGTTTTCATCCTATGTCAAGCTTTATCTCTTGTTTGCAAGTCATCATAAACCCCATCTTTTTAAATGTCTCACTCTTTAGAAGAACAATGTGAATTGTAGAGTGAATTTTGGATGACTTCTTAGAGTTTTAAGCAAAACATTTTTTCAAAATTACTTTTTTAACATGTAACCTAACCCGGTGAAAATTTTGAAAAGTGCTTTTAATGACTACAAAATGTAGTCAAGCTGAATCCACCTATTCTAGGTCTAACATTATCGACGACCCTATTCCCCATACTTCATTCTTTTGCGAGGATATATCACTTATACCGAGCCCTTGCATTCATTTCTTAACATTTGAATGGTATTGGGAAACTGGAACTCCCGATTCAACAAGGTTAAATTCACCACTAAATTTCACATATTCTGTCCCCCAACCAGACCTGTACATCGGTCAATCGGCTTGGTTTGGTATTTGAACCGACACTGAAACCGACCCTCCTTTTTCTTTATTTTTCACATGTCGGTCAGTTCCGATCGAAACTGATATATCTCTCTTTTCTTTTTCCCTTTTGTTTACCTCTTCTAAAACACAACACTTGGAGCAAGATAAAAAAGGAAAAATAAAAAATGAGTCCAGTGAAAGTGTCAGACAACAGAGAAGGAGACCAAGAACTAAAGACAAATAGTTCTTAGATCTAAGAGAGAAGAAAATAAATCATACCGAAAAAGAAAAAAAACATAACTCAAATGAGAAATCTGAGATCTGAGAGATGGAAGGTCATGCATGAAGAAATTCATGAGAGTAGGGCAAGTTAGGGCAAGCTATTGCCTTTGTTTGATTCGTTCTCACTCTGAACCTTTAAAAGGTAAGGATGCCTTCCAAGGTAGGGTGGACACTTTTCTTAAAGAGAATACGGGGGTCTCTTTTACAGGTCTTCTAAAGCAACTTTGGATTAGGAAGGATTCTAAAGTCTTGGAGAGTGATTGGGACAGTATGATGGTCATCACGAAATTTTGTGCCTTAGACGGCTGGAAGGATATAGCTGTGGCACTTAAAGAAAAGTTCTCTCAAGACTGTCATATTAACCCGTTTTTGGCAGATAAAGGGCTTTTAAAGTTCGAGGAAGATGGATTGTTGAACTCAAAGTGGGTTAATGGCTCGTGCGAAAAGTAGGAGAGTTCCATTTGAAGTTAGAGAGATGAAGCTTTGAAGACCATAGCAAGAAGGAAGTGGTGGAATGCTTTAGAGGGTGGGTAAAGATCTGCTATTTACCTTTAAATCTTTGGAATAAGCAATAATTTGAAGAAATATGATTTCATCTTGGTGGTTTAAAGATGATTTCCTACAAAATCTTAAATCTCTTGGATTGTTCAGAAGCCATGATCCAGATGGTAGAGAACTCGTGTGGATTCGTACCAACATCAATTAAAATCAACACAAACTTTGGCAGCATTATAGTTCGTGTGAAAGAGGTTGAGAGCGTTTGATCTCCAGTAAGATGTTAGTTGCAAGATCCTCCAATGTGATAGATGTTCAACGGCTTCATTTGTTGCTATCACATGAAGAGCCTCCCATGAGTTTTCATCTGACAAAAGATACTCTAAATCTGAAGTTAGGTTTGAAAATGTAGAGGGCAGCCCAAATGTTCTTCCTATTTTGGATAGCATTTCACCGAAACTCTTGTCTGCTCAAGGTAATGAATTGAGAATTGATCCTCAAACTTTAGAAGGTGCTAAGGTAGCCAAGACAACTAACGACCAGATTGATGGTAGCCCAACTCTTGACTCGGATGTACTGCCGCCTAGGACTATCCCCCCTGGCATTTTTTTACTCGAGGAAAAAGAATGACTCTTCAAGGCAAGCAAAGGAAAGAGGAGGGTTCTAGAACGGCGCTTCACCTCTCAGCCATGGTATCATCAATTGTACAAATGAGCAGGCCAATCTTCTAATCAAGGATCACGTTTTGTCTAAAGATGAAGAAGATCTCAATGTTAGTGTTAGAAGTGAAGATCCAATAGAGTATTTGGTGGAGGAAGCGCTAATGATGATTTATTAGAGTTTTTCTTACGAGAGGAATTTAATTTATTTTTTCCAGGGATAATCACTCTTCTGCAAAAATAGATTCCATTTGTTCTCCTACTCGGGAGCTGACTTTGGGAATCGAAAAAGCTTCTTGCACAGAAAATCAAAGGTTTTTTAAATTTTTTGAAGATGTTGGCCTTACCCTAGATCCAATCACTGATTACATAGGCTTTTATTATGGGCATCAGGTTTTTGGTTGGTTCCGCTTCACAGTAGTTTTGGGGATTGAGTTTCTTTCGCTTTTGTGTCTTCTCTTGGTGGAGGGAGGTTTCAGTTTCTTCTCTTCTGGTGATTAGCTTGTGTTAAGTGATGGTTTTTTGATTCCTCCTCAGCCATCTGTCCTTTGTTTTGGCGAGCTTTCTTGTAATCAGTGTTCAGTTTCTGTTTTTGGACTTCAATTCTCTTATTTTTATGGGTTTTTGTATTCAATGTGCTGTTTGTTTTTTTTTCCCTTTTTCATTTTTCGCTTCCTTTGGGTGCTTGTATCCTTGAATTTTTTTCTTCCTTTTCAGAAAAAAAATTATCTTTTATTAAAACTTGAATAGATATCTGAAGAAACTACCGCCAAGCCAAAAGAACTCGTAGCTTGTAATGATTATGCTTTTAGATTTGATTGGTAATGAGATACTGTTTCTTGAATCCTGTGAATTATGATGCTTGTTGATTTTAGCTTTTACTATTTTGCTAAAATAAGCACTAAAAGTAATGATATTCAATTTTGTGAAATTTCATTCACATCCTCTGAGGTGGCATGGGTTTTGGGATGGTGAAATGTAAAGAAGTCTTTTTTAAAATTTTTAGACATTGTTTGGTAAGAGTCAAAATGATTTATTTCATTAATTAAGTAAAAATCTTGAAAGAGTAGGAATCTTCACTGATTGGATTGAGTTAAAGGACTTTCTAGACTCAACCCAATTGTTTGGTTGCAAATACTTTCAATTCAAACAACCCTAATGATAGAGCCAATCCATTGTAATATTTGGTTTGCAACACTGTTCAACTCAGGCACTGCTCTATAAAGTTATCCAACTAAGTAAGCTTTTCTCACACTCAACTCTATTTTTAATTCGATAAAAATCAACAATCATGACATTTCCTATGATGGTATGGCACATATCATACTGATTCTTTATCATGGATTTGGATCGTCGAGGGATTCTATGATTTGATAGGTTTATTCTTCCCTATTGGCTATATATGGTATACTCCATGAACCAGAAATCTGGTATTTAATTGTTTGGTGTAGCAACTGACTGTTTTGATTAATTGGTGGAGAACTTCTTTTTGTTTGAACTTTGATGAACAACTTACTTGACATAAGCTGGTGACGTATGCTTTGGTTATGTTGGATAATAATAGTAGATTAAACGGATTAGTTCGTACAAAATCTAAGCCTTCGCTTGTCTTTTTTTTTTTTCAGAACCACCATGATGAAACAGGAGTGGCCAAGTATGATTTCAAAAATCAGGGTGAATGCAATTGCAGAAGGTTCAGATTCAAGCTGCATCACTTGTCCATTCCCAGCCAATGGATGCAGAAGACTAGGAAGGAGTTTAACCTCAAAATTCAAGGGTGTTGTCCCTCAGCAGAATGGCCACTGGGGTGCTCAAATATACGCCAATCACCAGCGTATTTGGCTTGGTACATTCAAGTCGGAGAATGATGCAGCCATGGCTTATGATAGTGCAGCCATCAGAATCAGAAGTGGAGACTGTCATAGAAACTTTCCTTGGACCAAATTTACTATTGAAGAGCCCAACTTTCAGAAACTTTACACTACAGAAGCTTTGCTTAATATGTTAAAGGATGGTTCTTATAGAACCAAATTTGCGGAGTATTTGAGGGATCGTTCTGAAAGTTCACAATCATCTGTAGGTCCCTCTGCTGGAAAGATGCATAAGAATGGAGGGACATCTATTAAGCAACTTTTTCAAAAAGAGCTGACACCAAGCGATGTTGGTAAGTTAAACCGATTGGTCATCCCAAAGAAATATGCTGTTAAATACTTCCCTCCCATATCAGCCTGTGAAAAGGAAAATGAGGAAGGTATTATCGATGACGATCGTGATGTGCAGCTGGTATTTTTTGACAAAATGATGAGACAGTGGAAATTTCGATACTGTTACTGGAAAAGCAGCCAGAGCTATGTGTTTACGCGGGGTTGGAACCGATTTGTGAAGGAAAAGCAACTGAGAGCTAATGACACAATAGCTTTCTACTTGTGTGAAGCAACAAAGGCAAGTGCTACTAAAACTACATTCTGTGTGGTGGATGTCAAAAATCGCCACAACAGTGGCAGCTCGATCGAGAACAATATCCAGAGTTGTGAAATGCAGCTGGATTTTTTGCGGGACGAAATCGAGGAATCGGTGTCGCCTAAGCAAGTAAACAATGAGATAAAAGATGATGCTGAAGTCAAGAGCTTCAAACTGTTTGGAGTGCATATTAAGTGAAAACGAGTTCTGTTCGTTCTTCCTCTTTACATCATATTTTTTTCCTGTTATAGGTAGTTTTTGTAGTAATTAAACCGCATATCTTAAACAAAGTTCATTTAAGGTATGCTTGGGAGATTCTTACTGAAACAATGTTACCCTTAGGAGGAATTATTAGAAGTGATTATTAGTTTGTAGAACATATAATTTTTTAGTATATGTTTGCTTATTTATTTTTGGGTTTTGTATAAATTGTCATATAACTTGATTTTAATTATATTCTTTTTAAAAGGGAGAGAGAAAAAAAAAACTTGATTGATTATTATGTACCCTGCCTTGCTACATTGCTCAAACAAATGTCTGCATTTAAATTCATATTGGGCTGAATTTTCTATTTAAATGTCACGAGGGGAGTTCAAATAACTTTTCTCGATCATTATATCCTTTGTGTTCATAGAATTTTTTTCTTTCATAATTATTATTAGAGATTAAGAAGGTTGTTTCTTTTAGGAGACTAAATAATAACAATTCAGTGGTTATGGAAAAGCCAAGAGTTCAAATAAACCCTATAAAATGGCCTTGTTAGTTGTTACTAATCTGTATAAGCAACTACTTAGCTAAATTAAGTTGGTTTAAGAAGCAATTAGTGATGTTTATGGGTTGGTTGGATTTTGTAATATTTTGGATCAAGTTATAGATTTCTAACCCAAATCGACCCATAAAAATTAAATTAAATTGGGTTGGTTCGGTTATATTGGGTTTCAATCAAAACTCACATCATAGAGTTATATATTGTCACATATGTAATTAACTTAAGGTTTCAAAAAAAAAAGTCAAACAACTAACTCAATCTATCCATTTGAGTTTGGGTTTCAGTTTAAATGAATTTAGATTAAAAAGTTACGATTATATACTATTGTGAATTGGGTCGGTTCAACTCAGTAGATCAAAAAATCAGATCAATCCAATCGGTGAATATAATATTATTCCAATTAGTTTTCTATGGAACCCAAATCATTTGAATTGAGTTAGGTTACTCGAATCTTTTGGATTGTCGGTTCTTTTTAACACTTTATCCCCTGTTAAGCCCTTTGTGTTAGGTTTATGATTTGGAATATATAAATAATATATCTGTTTATGTCAATCTTTATCATCTTTTTTTTTTTTTCCTTTCACCATTATTATGTCAAATAGTTTATCTCTTGAATTTTCCTATTAAAAAGAAAAAGTTGGAATGAACACTGGAGAGTAAGTATAAATCATCATAACCAACTGTCAAATTCAAATAAAACAAATTTTTTTTTTTTGAAAGTAATAGAGTTAAATTAAATTAAGCCACCTGGGCAATAATGGAAGGGAAATTAGAAGATCAAAAGGACGTTGATACCGAAATTCTCATTTTTGCTAAAAAATGAGCAGGTTTGTTACAAATTCGTGTGACGTGGGCGAAAGAAATCGAGTCGAAGGACAGAGCGAGCGAGCGCAGTTCCATCAAGAGGTTCAGTTGACCTAATGTAGAGATTTCATCCTTAAGAAGCCGAATTTCCAGGAGGAAATCAGATTTAAGTTCAAGATGATTGCAATTCATAGATGTAGCAAACCGCAAATAAAACAAAATGTATATTAGTATATCAATCTAATCATAATATATATTCATCCTCTAATTAAGCTCCACCTCCTTTTTCTATTTTATTTTTTTTTTCTTTTTTAAAGTTAATTAAGCTCCACTTATTAAGAAAGAGAGCCATTGTTCTCAATGAGGTTTCCCATCCACCAAACAGAGACACCCACCATATTCCACTAATCACACTTTACTTAAAAATGAATTATCAATGCCTAATTTTCTTTGATTTTTATAATCTCTCTCTCTCTCTCTAAACACAGCATATTGCAACCAATTTATGAAGCAGAAACTCCAAAAACAGCATGGCTCTTAGGTAATTGGTAGGTGAGCAATACAATCATGCACAAAAGGTAGGGGATTTAGTGGAATTTTCTTTCAACAAAACTAATCTTATCAATCCTTTCTTCTATGTTTTCTTTTCTAGCTTATACAAAGTATCTTCCCCATTAATTCTATTCATCACGATAATAAAAAAGCAGACAAACACTCATAAAGATCACGTTACCCAACTTCATCCACCATTTCCACCCATCAAGATGAGATATATTTTTTACGGTTTCTTGTTTCTCATTTTCCACCTCTCCGAAATCATTCTAAATTAAAAACACGATTCATTAGGCCGAGGAATCCTTGTCGAGGTCTCCAAAATCAAAATAAAGAAGGAAAAAAGTTGTATCCCAAAACAAAAATTGGATTGGATATGAGACTTATGTGGTGGGTCCTTGCAAAGAATATATAGTGGTTGAAGAAGTGAAGTTGTGATCCAATTCCCCAACTGAATGGGTAGCCTCAAATTTCTTGAAGAGTCATTGGGTGAACCTTTCTGTGGCCTAAAAGGCAACTTCTCCAAACCATATAGTAAATGCACAACCTCATGAATTTATGTCTGCAATTCTTTCATAATATAATGTTTGTGGACATCATTTTATTTCAAATTCATATCAAAACTATATTTATTTTGTTTAATTGTGAGTTTTCTCGTAGTTATATCGATATACATATGACTAAGCAGTTATACTATTATTACTATGATAACAATAATCTCGAATGTCTTTACAAAACAAGGTGTTCTGCCACACAACACTGACACAGTCGAAAGGACGTTAATCAGCTCTCAATCTAAGCTTGAATTGAACCTATTCGTTGATTAGGATCCACCGGCCCAATTTATTTATTATTGTGTGATATATAAGATATTGTATTGATGGTAGCCAAGTAATTTTGGAACTTGGTTTTGAAGGACATTATAGAAAATGGAATCAAAAGGGGAAGATGGGGCTAAATGAAATGGATATAATTAAAGAACAGATGCAGCCTTTATTCCCTTTTTGTGTCTTTGGAGAAAATAATAAAGCCAAACAAAAGAGTGGAACAAAGCCAAACCCATGTGAAGAACCTTACTTCCAAACCCTTCTCTACATTTCCATTATTTCAACATTTTTTTGTTTTCCATCTGACTTCCCCACATGTTGTCACCCTTTTTTTCTTTTTCCAAAAAGATTTTTAAATACTTTGATTGGTGGGTAATCCAGATTTTGTTGTTTCTTATTTTGAATATATGTTTTAGCATATTTGTTTTTTAAAATGGTTTATCAATTTCATAATTCAAATAGTAAAAATTCTAAAAACAACATTGGTATGTTTTTAGCATTTTTAGAATTTGAATTTGAAAATTTAGAAGGTAAACCCTGTGTTTCATTCTCTTGTTTTCGGATCACCAACCAAATAATTTCTGATTTTTTTTTTTTAATTTGTCTATAGATCTATTTCATTCATCTCAACCTGACATGTAAATGAAAGTTTGTTAAAAAGACACTTCAAGTAACCATATATAGGTTAAAACTTTAAGAAAAGGAAGTTGAGTTTACAAGAATTGCATTTTTTTTAGAAAAAAAGAATTGATTATTTTGTTCTCTTTCAAATTTCGTTTTCTTGGAGGTGCTATTTTCATAGAAATAGAAATAATTATTGGGATAGAATGGTGGATGAAAAATGAAAGGGGAAGGAGAGAAGAAAGTGAATAGATTGCATGATCTCCCACATGGCATTAGGAAGCTTTGGAAATGGAGAAAAAATCATTTAGCTTTACAACTCATACTCTCTCTTATTGCTCATATTCATAGCAATCATCATTTATATGGGGGCTAATGTTTTTTTCTTTCTTTCTTCTTGTGAATATTCTAGTTTAGACATGATTTTAGGGTTAGAGTTTGTAGGGGTGATCATCAATCAGTACTTAGTGAAAATCGACGTGAAACCAACCATGTCGATTTCCAAAAAATGGAACCAACAACTTTCTGATCCTTCGTTGCACCGACTGACCTATCGATTTGTAGAAGCAAAAGTGAGATGAAGTGAAAAAGACGTAGATGGAAGAAAAATGGAGGAAATAAAGAAAAGTGATGGAGGGGGTGTGGGAAGAAAGAAAAATTTTGAAAAATATTTTAAAAGAAATACAACTAAGAAAAAACTTAAAGACCCAACCAAAAATTTCATCAAATCGATTAACCAAAGTCGATTGGGTCGATTTTTGTTGATCGAATAGATTTTTCAGCGATCTTTACTCACCCCTAAGAGTGTGTGCTAAATCAAGTCTCAAAACATAGTTTAAAATATATTTTTTAATAATGGCTGAATATTAATGAAAGAAGCATCACCACTGCCTACTGTTGTGACACTTGGGATATAATTCTTAAAGTGTGTTTATAAATGCTTTCAAAATAAGTACTTCTAGTGAATGATATCAATTATAAATACTTTAGCAAAAAGATGAATAAATCATTTTGATATTTGGTTATGCACTCTTCAAAATCTTTTTCGAGTGTTTTCTAATAAATCTTTTCTGTTTAAAGATCGTTTAAGTATTTTCTCACAGAATACTTCAAGTGCTTTTGACTTTTTTAAAAATATATTTTTTTATATTACTTTCAACCTGAGCCTTAATCTAAAACTATCATGCATATTAACTGGTTACCTCACAAAGTCAAAGACTTTCACACAAGCTATTATATGCTAAAAAATTGTATCTTTTAAATAATTAATAAAATATTTGAAAAAAAAAAAAGAAAAGAGGTTTGAGCAAAAATACTATCTTTTATGAAATAGAACATGTTTGAACAAAGGGAAAATAACCTTTTAAAAGTAATTAAAAAGTAGATTGAATAAGATTAGTTTTGAGTCAACAAGTAAATAGATGTGGTAAATCCCTTTAATGAACAAAGTTCATGTATAGTTAAAAAAAAAAAAAAGTTCATGTATTGAGTTTTAAATTTTTTATCCTTCGATTTGGTGGTCTCATTTCCATTTGATGGTGAGATTTTAAAATCATACATGACATAAGGAAACCCGCTTTGGTTCTTGAGGGTGGTGGGGGAAGGGGGACAGGACATTATTGATGAATCAAGAGTAAAAATGTACGATTTTGAAGTAAGAAAATGAAACTAAAAAAATCTAGAGACCATAAGGATCAAATTTAAACTCCTAAATTTCATATACAAATGTATACCAAATTGGGCATAAATTCAAAGATTACCATCTAAGAAACCAAGTAAATCCAAAGGCTTTTAAAGGCATACCATGGCATCTGAGAATGATCGACAAAGAAAGGTGTTTGTGCTTTGTCTACTTATCCCTGTAAGAAAACCCAAACCATCAATTGGTTTTATTCTACCCATCATGCATTTTTGTTTGAAGCTGGAAATAAGAGATGGGTTTCCAGACGATACTGTAAAAGTGGCACTCAAGATTCTGGACAAAAAAGTAATGCCTTGCAGAGTAACACAATAATTGAGGAGAGAGAGAGAGAGAGAGAGAGAGGCCCAACAGATTCACTTTACAATCCATGGTTCAGTTCAATGCATGCTTAGATTAGAATGGGCTCTTGATTCTGATTATCTCGATACTAAGAAAAAGGCTATTCAGCTTTAACAATGGAGGAAAAGAAGAGATTTTCGTGAAGGATTACAACAATTTTATGCACATAACACATGAAGATACGAACCAACTGTGACATGACAATTTGAGAGAGACGGAACTCTCTCCCTCTGCTTCATCATTTTGTTTCTCTGTCTTCCATTCTAATTCGAATTAATCAGCAATCTTAAGAACACACAACAACATCTAAAAATGGCGTCAAATCTACTAGAGAAGGAAACCCAAATACTAGAAACAACTGAATTTTTATTTGGTCCTTTTACCATCTCCTAAATCTCAAGCCGGCATGGAGTTCTCCGTTGGTGATGTCCAGACAATGTCTTTCAGCGCCGGCCGGAGCTCTTTGCTGCAGAACTGGTTGTATTCTAGCGTGTCGCCGTGATCTTTCTTCACCTCCACCACCAGGAACGACGGCGTCACGGCGAATATCTCCGCCGCCACCGACAGTTTCCCTTTTCTTCCACACTCGTGGCCTTGCAATCGGACCCTCGACTCGCTCTTTTTGACACTGAATTTCCCAGCCTTTGCTACCTCTTCCAGTTTCGATATCACGCTGCTCGCCGGCCTCGTCGTCGCGAATCTCAGCTCCTCCTTTTCCTCCCTCTTCTTCTCCTCGAACAACGGCGACAAATCGAAGCCTTCTGATAGTGAAATTATATGGAAAGCATTCAGCGTCTCCGACTGCTTCAATTTCTCGTTGCTCTCGTCGAATTCCTGCTCCTCTTTCGTAATCACAGTCCGGGGCACGGATTTCCTGAACCAGGATGATTCCATGATCTTCGAAGTTGTAATTCGTGTGCTCGGATTTGGATCGAGGAGCTTTGTGATTAACCGGCGGGATTCCGGTGAGAACCACGGCGGGCACTTGAAGTCTCCCCTGTAAATCTTCCTGTACATGGCCACAATGTTGTCGTCCTGAAATGGAAGAAACCCGGCGAGAAGAACGTAAAGGATGACTCCGCATGACCATAGATCGGCTTTGGCGCCGTTGTATCCCTTCTTCCCGATGACTTCAGGCGCAACATACGCCGGCGTACCACAAGTGGTGTGCAGCAATCCATCCTGCTTCAAGTGCTCTGAAAATGCGCTGAGTCCAAAATCAGTGACCTTAAGATTTCCGTCGTCGTCGAGAAGAAGATTCTCCGGCTTGAGGTCCCTGTGGTAAACCCCCCGACTATGGCAAAAATCAATCGCAGAAATAAGCTGCTGAAAATACACTCTGGCCACATCTTCTCTCAATCGACCTCTGGATATTTTGGAGAACAGCTCCCCGCCTCGAACAAGCTCCATAGCAAAATAGATCTTCGATTTGCTCGCCATAACCTCGTGAAGCTCAACAATATTCGGATGCTTCACCATCTTCATCACCGAGATCTCCCTCTTGATCTGCTCCATCATCCCCACTTTTATGACCTTCTCCTTCCCAACCACCTTCATCGCCATGCTCGTCCCAGTCTTCAAGTTCCGGGCATGGTAAACCTTAGCAAAAGTACCATGCCCTAGAAGCCGACCTAACTCATACTTCCCATGGAGCACACCAGAGAGACAGTCTCTATCCTTTTCCGCCATCGATTCGATCTTCTTCTTTCAGAGATTAAACTAGAAATACTGTGGTATATACAAACGATCTCGCCTTCTTTTTTTGAAAAATTTTGATTAGAGCGTAGGGATAGAGAAAATTGAAGAAGTAGCAACAGCAAGAGAATGGGGGAAAAATGGATCACCCGTCTTCGACGTGTTTCCGGTGACAGTTCCGGCCGCCGATGCAGTTGCCAGCTCGACCACTAGAGACGAAACTTGTCAACAAAGCTCCTATCATCTCTCAGCATTCCCTACGAGGGCGTCTTCTCTGCGACAACACCGCCACAAAATAATTTTTCCTAGGGTTTTGAAGAGCTCCGATCTATTGCGGAACTTCGCTTCTTCGTCCCTTTGATACTCTGCATCTCCCCGCCCGTTTTATAGCAACGGAACACTACGAAATTACCTTTCTGACCCCGTGTGCCGCTGAATTCATCGGACGGTTGTTATTAGATCCTGAGGGTGAGTAGGTGTCAGAATCGTGGCGGTTGATTGTGCTATTCGCCGGATTCGACGTCATGGCTTTTTCAAGGGCACGATTGGAGAGGTACATGGGCCATAGTGGGTGGGCCTTACTATCCAGGGCCCACGCTTTAAAACTGCCCATTAAGATCTGCATATTTACGACTCTACCCCTGGTTGGCTTTTTGCCAACGGCCAGCCTCATCACAGTATAATTCCGTGGGCCCTATTTAATTATTGTTACAGTAAAAGTGAAAAAAGTAACTCATCAAAAAATAAAAATAAAAAATAAAAAGTGAAAACGGTAAAATTAAAAAAAGAAAAACCCTGCATTTCTGGTAAAGGTCTTGTTAGGATCTTTCCTACGGAGATCTAACTAACCGTACGGATAAAGTAAATCTTAACTTCACAACAATATAACTTTGGAAAAAAAAAAAGACTTTGGAAATTTAATTTCTTTTAAAATTACCTCCACAAAAAAGTTACTTCGGCTAAACCTCTACGCTGTGACTTTGTGTGAAGGATGAATGAACCCACCTAAAAACACAAGTTCCACACGTTTAAGATAAATAAAAGTTTAAATTGGTTGGTTGTGGCCTTCTTTCTTGTCTTAATAAATCTATTTTATCTAAAAAAACTGTAAATTAAATTAAATATTCATTTGATACCTTCCACTATGATTTACAAATATACTACTAATGATTCGATTTTTAAATTTGATACTAAATAAATATTAAAAAGTAATTCATTGAACTCTATTTTTTACTAAATCCCTCATTTTCAAATATTTATTGTCAGCGTTGGGTTATCAACTAAACTCACTCTTATCTTATTTACTTCATATTGTTACTAATTTGTTTAAAAGCATAAATATTACTATTATAAAATTTTTGAATTCACAAAAACACGTTATTCTTTATAATATAGACATTCAACAGCCACGATTTAAAAAAAAAGAAAAGATATTCAACAGCCACGAAAAATAGGTAATAGTTGAAATATATATATATATATATATGGAGAAAAAAAATACACATTTATTATTTTTAGCCATCAGCTGTTTTCGTTTTTGAAATTTGATTGTGATTCTTAGATAAGAAGCTATGGTTTGTCTTCAAAAAATTTTTAAAAAAAATCTCTCAACTATTTATTTTATTGGAATATAAAAATCAATATTTACTAATTTCCCATTCAAAAGCCACAAAAATAGGTAGTATTTGAAAAAATAAACGCATTTATTATTTTTAGCCATTAGTTGTTCCATTCTTCTTAAGATTGATTGTGATTCATTGAAATAAACAGTTAACTTTTAACCTATTAACTTCGGGAAAATTAACTAACTAAGATTTATACAACCTTAGGTTGGTTATTTAAATAATGAATTCTATTGTTTTTAAAATTTTAAAATACACTACCAGAAAAATAATATATTATTACTTCTAATATGCTATTTTGTAACATGCTCAAAAAGAGAATTGGACTATTAAAAAAATAAATTAATTTATTGAAAAAAATAAAAATAAATTTTTTTTAGATAAAATAAATAATGCTAATTATTGAGGGTTACATCATAACAGTGACGCACCACATTCAAAATCAAAGACAATTATCTCGTAGGTAGATAAACCATTAAAAAATGACACATTTGACCAATAAAACAGTTTATCCATCAGAGTAATAAGAACAAATTTCAACCCACGAAATATTTTCTCCAGAATCACAATACCTTCAACTCAATTAATGCTAGTGGAAGAGAGTCCTAAATCTAGCGTAGTATCAAATGGGAGCATAGGCAGTGGAGGAGAGCGGAAATGGCATTTTTGGGAATTTGGTTGGTTGGGAAGGGCAAAATTGAAAATATTTGAATGTGGCAGTAGGTTGACACGTGACAGATCATGCATGTGGGGGCGAGTTTCGGTTTGTGTTAGTTGGTGTTTTATTCCAGGGACGCCCCCCCTCTGAAACAGACCCCACCGTTCCTCCGATGGGTTTTTTCTTTCTTTTTCTTTTCAATTTTGTCTCTAATTAGTTTCGATAATTAGAGCTTTTTCTTTCTTTCTTTCTTTTTCTTTTCCTATCACGTTGATTGTTTTGGTTATATTGGTGGAATTAGAGCTTACCCACGTGTCCCTCTCATTGATAAAACACGTGTTCATACTCTAGCTCATATGTAGTTAACTCTAATTTATACTATGAAAGTCCAATTCTACGCTGTCTTTAAAATACCGATGCCACCAATATAAAATTAAGACAAAGTTTATTCCTGACAATGTACGTAATTTCATTTTTATTCTATATAACTAAGTTCAAATTGACACAAGTTCAAACTAAGTACTAACTTAAACTTTAAAATATACATGGTCAAGTGCTATTAGGTGTAAGGTTTTTAGGTCGTCACCTCGACTAATTGAACATCCTATTTCAAATCAATAGAGGATTTTGGACTCGTTCAAAATTCCGCATCAAGATGTTCGTGGATATAGTGGTGTAATCGTTTGAACCAGCGAAGTTAATAAAATGACTTATTAAACAAAAAAAAAATTAATGTTGTGAAAATTGTAAAGAAACAAGATGATTGATTAAATTCAATTCAATTAATCATGCTGTTTTATTTTAATATATGCTTTGTGGTATCTTTGGCTGACGTATTTGGGCATGCGCTTAAATGTAGGTGCAAGAAAAATAATTAATACAATATGAATATCCTATCTACTATATATATATTTCATTTTTCTTTTCTTTTCTTTTCAACTGAAGTATCACCCCATGCTAAATATATGCTATCATTCTTTGAGGTTCAAGGTCCAAATCTTTTATACCCACTTTTTTTATTGCAAGAAAAAGTATACATTAAAAATAAAATTATTATTATTATTCTTCTTATTATCGAATATATCAAAGGAAAAAAATATTAATTATGCTATAATTTTCAACTAATTTGTATAATTGTTTAAATTTTTACTCCAACATGTATTTGTACTATTGTGTTCTTGAGAAAGGAAAATCTTTTAAACCTGGGCAATAGTGTTTCAAAAATATTGTTCACGTTTTTCTAAATCTTATTTGTTAAAAAAATTGTCAACTTTTTTTTTAAATACAACAAATAGATACGAGAGATTTGAAATCATAACCTCTTTGTGAAAGACAGATGCCAACTACCACTAACTTAAACTCATGTTTGCAAATATGAATCTTTAATGAAGTGATTTTATAGCATGTAAATATTTACATTTGTTTTAATATTATAAGTAAGTAGTTATTTGTGAAAAGAAATATTTTTCTATGCAAATTTATTGCATGTATTGTGCATGTAAGGTTTTGAGTATAGTTAAATGGAATAAAATATTATTCGATTGTTATTTAAAAGATCAAAAATTTCCTACCCGTAATTGTTGATTAAAAAAAGTTGCGTGAATTTTATCATTAACTCATCATTTTAATCATTTATGACTTTTCAATAGTTACTGGTTCATCAACATATATAAACAACATATTTAGCTTTAGAAATATTAGTCACATTTTTTTTCTACAAAATAAAATACTTGTATCTAAGATAATATTCAAATTTTGATTTATTATCATTATTAATAACTGTGTTATTTACTTAAACTATGTTTATGTTGATTTAATTTACTTTCCTATTTGATTAATCATTCTCAATAACTTCAAACAAAATATTAAATCTAAACTCATAAAAAAAAAGTTACAAAGTAATTGATACTAACTACCAAATATAGTCAACCATCAAATAATAAGAAAATAGAAATAATAGCACGTAGAGAAAAAATAAATAATATCAAAATGAACATGATTCAACGAGTTAAAGCTACTTTTGTCTAACTAAAAGATTGATGGAATCCTTCATTTATAAAAAAAATAAAAAATAAATCTTAAATAATAGAAAAAGAGCATGTAATTCAAATTATTATATTATGAAAAATACAATAAAGTAATGAAAAGGAATTGAAAAAAATAAAAATACAAAAGTATCCCTAAGCTGTTGCTTCCAGAAATAATCGTCACTGGTCAGGTCTCATGGAGATAACAACGAAATGGCCATCCGTGAAGCAGAGGCGCAACTGGTTTTGTCATTTGGAAACCATCAAAGACTTGACGTCAGCAAAATAATTATAAAAAATATATACTATATATATTAAATTAAAATTATTTGAAGTCTTGGGCCCAGCCCGGCCCAACCTCTACTTCACAGTGTTTAAGGAGGCCGCTACCCAACAAAATTAATTTCAACTACAGGGTACTAAAATTCTCGTTCAACCATTACTATTTTAAATGTAAATTATCAAAACTCTTGGTCACTCCATTCAATTAAAATATATTGTTACCATATTTATCTAACTTTGATGATGGGTTGTTTTAAGTAATTAAAATTTTATACGAAAGTAAGTATAGCTCAGCGTAATTAAAATATATTTCCAATCAAGAGGTTGTGAGTTCAAATTCTCCCTCTAACAGTAATTATTATTTTTTAAGTAAATTAGAAGAATACTAGAAATTCTTTTATACATATGGTTAAATTGTCTTCCCTTTTCTTCTTTGTTATGTTCTACACTAAAAAATTATCGATAGTTATAAAAATAAGACAGGTGCATAAATAACATAAAATATATGTATTGTATATTATTGAATATTGTATGAACACTGATTTTTTTATAAAAATGTCACAACCTAAATCAAACAAAAATTTCAAATATGATTAAAATCATTAAGAAAATTTTCATTTATCTCATACAATGAAAAAAAAAAGTTGGGACACTTCATAACAATTAAAATATATATAGATAGAGAGACATTGAATAAGGGTTTCTTAAAAAAAAAAAAAAAAAATTACTGCGACAGGTGTATTATTCTATGTATGAGTGGGGTCCATGACGTGTGATCTTTTTATGGTTGTGTCGGTATATTAGTGGAACAAGTTGGTCTGACATGCATGTCAATTTGCAAATTATTTGACTTCACATCTCCATATTATTTCCCTTGTTCTTCTGTTCTATTTCTATGTGCCTTCTTTTTTTTCTAAGAAAATATTAAATTATAAATTTTGTCTAACATATTTTCAATAATAATTTTAAAGTTGACGACGAAAATGATCAAGCTAGCAAACTTCGATTCGGATCGGAATAATATCTTGAAGAACGAGTTGAAAGTACTCCGAACAGGAAACCTACAAAACAGAAAACACTCCGATGTACAAATCAAAAAGTATTCGAGTTGTATTCGAGAGTATAGGAGAGATCTCCGACACGACTTCAACGACTCTTTAAGATAAGCGTGAAGTACGACGCATTGTCGTGGCATGTATCGAGGAATAAAGCTGCATAGAGTAGTCTTATGTTAGTTCAACTGCAGGATGGGAACATGAACAAAAAGAGATTTGGTCGACTCAACCACATGGAACATCGACTCGATAATAAGGAATAAGATCAAGATGATGAATCTTAGTTTTGTGGAGTCAGAGCCACATATCGTTTTATCATCTAGGTTCAATATCAATATCAATATCAATTTCGTATTTATGATTTAATAAAATTTCACAAATGGTTAATTTGTTATTATTTTTTATACATATATTTTTTTAAATGACAACAAGCTAATGTTTTTTTATATGGCTATTATTTTAGTCAATTGTATTTATGTTTACGTATGAGTGAAAAATACAAATAAATGGGTCAATTTAATTATTGATGATTATTTATGTCTACCAATAACATAAATCAGATTAAAATTTTTAAAATAATAGAGGTGGAAATTAGCTTGAATCATTGATCATTAAAATAATATGTCTAAATCATATAAACTAAATTTGTAATTTAAAGAACTGAAAAAAATTACAATTTAATCAAAATTAAATAAAATGATTAAAAAATAGTTAAAATATAATAAATGAGTCATTTATATAAATAGCATAAAATTAAATATATATTTTGAAACATAGTAGAAAGTTGGAAATTTTATAAAAGTAACCTCATCCATGTAAAAGGCATCATAAAATGGTGGGACTTATGTTATATTTGAAAAAGAAGAACAAAATTTTGTAATACTTTTAAAAATATATATTAAATTTATGCTAAAATTTCGAAATAAAAATTACGAGTCAGACAAAATGCAGAAAAATTAGAGTTGATCTGTTTGTAAAAAATACCGAAATGCGAGCCCTGTCAAAAATGATTCGCATTCCTTTAATTTATTTTTTAAAGTTCAATTATTTCTGGCTTCTATTATATAAGTTGTACAGGAACCAATAAAACATGCAATGTTTAATTAAGTAATTCTAAAGGTTGGAAACTATAAATAATGATAAACTTTAAGAATGCATGCACTAATTTTGTCTTATTTCATTTACTTTGAGATAATTAATTAGATAATATTTCATTTTAGTAATACCATTTTGAAAAATGAAAACTGTTGATCTTATTAGAAAATATAAAATATATTTTGATTCCTCTCCTCAGAGTGAGTAGAGAATAGTCTAAAATGGTTTACTTAATATTAAATATACATTTGTATTTTATTTGTAAAGACAAAGAACATATGTTGGAAATAACTCAAAATATTAATTTCAATAGGGAAGCTGAGAGATTTTGACCCATAGTCTCATATATATGAATAACAACCTCTCATGGAGAATGTAATTATCTAACACATAACACATTTGATTTCTCATTTAATAGTTTATACATACAATTAAAATATTTAAAATAGATTATGTATCACTTCATATATTTAAATAATGATAAAAGCTAAATATTTGCCCGTCCAAAAGAAGGCCACGATTTACCTGCGATTTAATTAAATCTCTCAATTTCTTATAACGGAATTTTATAAAATTTTAAAATAAAAGTTATCTATATATAAACCGATATTTATAGAACATCAACTCTGTCCTAAGTAATTATTATAAATTAGATTATCAACATAGTCATACAAATTAAGATTCTAATTAATATTTTTTTAATACATGGAAACCAAATAAGCCTTTTAAAAAGAAACATTTTTTGGGTATGTACAGATGAGGTACAAATAAGGGGGTGGGTATAGCCAATGGCATGATTCTCAATTATTATTGGACAAGAAAGTATGGCCTGGTGAAGGTTTCCATCAAATTATTCTTATATAATATAGTTTTTTTTTAATTATTATATACATGATGAATTACCACAAAAGAAAAATAAAAAATAATTGAATTGGTCGTATTTTAGGACTATGCACATCACAAGCCAGCCGGGAATCTCTGCTTTCATAAATTTAAATAAATACAAAAAGATTCTCTATGTCTGATCAAAATTCAATTTTTTTCTTAGATAGAATTTCATAAGCTATTATTGACAAATGTATCAATTTTTGTCCTATTAAGAAAATATTTAATTAGTATGATAATATATTTAATTTGAGAAAAAAAAATTGGTGTAACCGCACCAATAAACTGGAAATACAATGATCTTTACAATTCTATAAAATTTTTAACGTTAAAATTAAGTGCCAGATTGAGCATAGTTAAGTAAAAATTGATATATACCTTCAATAAAAAAGTTGTGAGTTCGATTCCTACCTCACATACGGTACTAAAAAAACCTTAAAATTTAGTTGGACTTTTAACAACAATGTATAATTTTATAAATGATAGATTTTAAATTAAAAACTCGAGGCGTAATTATACAAGTTTTATAATTCAAAGACAGTTTCCACAATTGACCTCTCTTAATTTTATTTTTAAACACAACTAAATTAAAATACTTGCAGAATTATATCTGGCACGTAGAAATTTGTAGCAGACAAAAATTGATAGCCCTTTTAAAAAGATAAGATTTGTTTCTCTCAATTACTTTAATTTTAAACAAATATTAAGCTATTTGTCTTGTTTCAGACCGGTATAAAATCATTTTTCATTTGTCCCCATTAACAAATTCAATATTGTATAGGTACCCCAAAAAACAAAAATTAAATGTTTTATAGAACTTAGAAGATAACAAATTAAATATTTTCAATTATTATTCCCATCCCATAATTTTTTAATAAAAATAATGATAATTTTCGTGGATGTTTATCGAATAGATGTTTNTCTTGGAGCCTGTATGATAATATTTTTCTTTATTTATTATATTTCGTTTCTTATCTTTTAACAAATAAATACAAAATTTATTTCTTTTTTTTTTTGAAAAAATGAAATAGAAACATGTTTAGTAACTATTTTTTTTTCTTACTACCTGAAATTTTAAATTTAAAAATAATTTTTTTATATAAAAGTTTACTTTTTAATTAAATATTCAAATATTTCGTATTTATTTATTATGCATTTATGATAAAATCATTTATACACAATTTTAAAAATGTTTTTTTAAAAAAAAACAGAAACAATTACCAAACATATGTGTTTCAAAAACTTTAAAATGAAGATCATAATTAATAATTTTTAGATTTAAAAATATATATAAAGGAAAAAAGAATAATGTTCACCCCAAAGAAGTATTAATTGGTCGAGTTTCAACCTTTTGTTCACCATGTGAGAAGATCGCCTTCCTGCCAAAATCTTTTGTCTCTTTATAAATAGTGTTGGTATTTAATTTTTTTTTATATAAAATTTCAAGATTTAATCATAAATTTCCTAGCTGCTTCATTGGGTGGAAAAAGGAATAATAAAACTGAGAAAAATAAAATGCTTGGTAGCTGACCCACAAATTGCATTTATTTATTTTTTTTAATACAATATGTGGGGGGTGAGAAATCGAACCTACAACTTTTTGATTGGAGATATATGTAAATTATCGCTGAATTACGCTCGCTTTGACCATCCATTAATTACATTATTATACACCCTACATTTTTTTTAATCTATAATATTTTTTTAAAAAAAAAATTGATTTAATCACACTGTGATATATAGATACCAAACTAATATAAATATCATTAAAAAAATTTAACATGTCTCCGGTATCGAATTATAAAGAAATAGTTATATAAATGGTACGTATTTTTCAAATATATCAATAAAGTTTAAAATTTTCTAAAAATAACATAATTCAAATCAAATTCAAAGGTAATATATACTGCACTAAAAGAAATCATACTTATATGGTTGAAAAATATGAAAATTTGTGACACTTTTTTGGGAAAACTCTTGATTTCTTGGTCAGAAAAAAGTGACAATTACCACTGAGCTTAAACTCATACTGACTTAAATATCATTTAGTTAGTTCTAAGTTCCAACCTATATTTAATATTCTACAAATGAAAATGTGGTAAAAATTCAAATATTTAAATCAATATTTAAAGATTAACATTTATATTCCATTCAAAATAGTACAAAGTCAATTTTCTTAGAAAAAAAAAAGGTGAATGTTGGGCTCTACTTACCCACTATGAATGATTGGGATCCATCATATACCAAATTATTGAGGATGAATCATTGGTCCCCAACTGTAGAAAATTGATCTTCAAACAATAAAATTTTTTATTTTTTTGAGAAGTAAATTAATGGAACTTCCTTTATTAAAAGGACAACATATGCCACATGTCCAATGCCGTCCCCAATAACAACTAACATACCATATTATATTGGGAATATTCCTTACTAATCTTAATTTTAACAATAAATTAAGATCTAATTGTTACATCAAAATATAAAAAAAAGTACATGCTCATGCTTATATTAAAATGGATTTTTTTTTGCATTCCAATTCCACACTATTATTCAATGATAGTACTTGTGTTTTCTTTTTGTACTTCTAAAAAAAATGTTTTATATTTTCTTGCCAAGAAAATAAAGAGATATAGAAGAATCTTCACAAAAATAAAGATTTTTATGTGGAGGGCATGTAAATAATTCTTAACCTACAATATTTAATCTTCATCGCATTGTGGACAATGTCAACTGCCCAAGGATTAAATATGGTCATTGCAAGGGAAGTAAAAAATTGTGGACTGCACCTTTTATCCATGCTTTTTGATTAAAATTATTATAATATCGTACACGTCTAAACTCCACTGATTTACACTTTTTAGTGTTGATGGCCTCCGCAATTTCGAGGGGCCCAAATATTCACTGAACCCAATTATTCATATTCATGGTTCTATCTAAAAATCAATTGGTAATGAGAAGAGTAATCCATATTTATTATAAACTTATGTTAGGTCCATTATTTTATCTATGTGAGGTCATTAATACCAATCAACTAAGTCATTAATACTATTGAAGAGATTAGTTGTCTTTCTCTATGCTTGGACCTACTTATTCTCGCCCAAACTAAAGAACTTCTCCAAATCTTGATCGTTCTTTTACAGCCCAATGTTGATAACCTCGACATCCACGTTACATTAAACTTAACTTTGATGCTTTTGTGTTAGCTGAAACTATGGGTTTAGGAGCAATTGTTAGAGATTCCCTTGGTGTGCTACAATGTTTGTGGTGGAATCATTTCTGACTATCACAGGTCCCGTGGAGCTTGCAGAAGCAATGACACCTAATTGAAGGCTTCAGATAGTAGCTGGTATTAATCTGTTATGAGCTTAGGTTGACTCGTTGATCATTTGGAAGTTTCTTGTCAATGATGTACAAGTGGCAAATCAAATTCAACTTTTTATCACGCTCTTGTGACTCTGCCACTCATGAACATAATGGTCCAAAAAATAGATGCTCACAAAATCTGACTTGAGAATCACCCACTAATGGGTTAATGGTGTCGTGACGAAGGATGATCTTATGCTTTAATTTGTTTTAGTTTTTAGCTTGGTGCTGAAAAGAAAAAGTACACACATTTAACCTTGACTTTTAAAATTATAAGAAGTGACTTTAACAAAGTACTAATTAGCTACTTACTCTTTAATTACGCTAATCGCCTGGTTTCCTTAAAAGTATGTTTAATTCCAAAAATCACATTAAAATCATTTTTGCAAACACTTAAAAGCACTTCATTAATATCTTTCAAAATATTTGTTTAAAAAAACATTTCACTTAAACATGATAACTATATTAAATTCACTCTAAACATTAGTATTTCCCAATTAATTTTAGTTTAATTATTAAGGTAATTTTCTTTTAACGAAATACAAATAAGATAAAGTTTAAATCAGAACCACACATTCAAAGGCAAGCGTCCGTGGATGTAATGGTTTATGATTATTTTTTTTTCTAACAAACTAAAATATGATTTGTCCCATCTTTAGTTTCTTTTATTTGTTTATTTTTATCATGTGGGTCAGCTGCATCAAAATCTAGAAGGAGTGTTAGTACTTTTTTACACATTTAAGGATTAAACTAATCTCATCGTTTAATTTAATGTCATTATTAATCTTTTTACTTACAAATTATAAAAATAAATGCCAATGCTTTCTTACATCATTTGATGATCCGGTGCTCATAGAGATATTTGGTATAAATAATTTAAATTAAAAAATTAACAAGTGGATCATCATCATAATTAATTAAAGCAATTCAACACAATTGTCTCGGATCAACTTTAATTAATTTAAGTCATGACATGTATTTAAAATATTAACTCAGGTTTGATTATAGTTAATTAAGGTTTTGTTGAAACATAATTATGTATATAAAAATGATGGTGTAAAATTGGTAACCGCACATTAGGATTTGAAAGGATCAATCAAAGCATTGAGAAGCAATCAAGAGATATCATAATTAAGATCACTATCTATGACACTGCCCTTTAATTTATTGGCTTAAATAAATTGTGTGAAGTTGACATTATGAGATAATAGAAACTTTTTTTATACTATTTTAATTAATATTTTTTTACTTTTAAAATATTAATTTTAATCTTTATACTTTATTCTTTAGTTCATTTTATTCTTCCTACTTTTAAAACGTTTGTTTTGATCCTTGTATTTTAAAGAGTGACGATTAGTTTCAGTCTCTATTTGTAAAATTTTAACATAAATTTTATACACAATAAAAATTGTTTAATACAAATTTATGACTATATTTAAAAAATAAAGTAACAAGTGAATTCTCGTGCTAAAATGTCAATAGAATTAAATTAGAAAAAAATGAATGAATATTTTGAATTGAAAGAGACATTTTTAAAAGGTACAAAAATCAAAATGAACTTTCCAACACTATAGAAACTAAAATAGAGCTTAAATCAATATAAAACTATAATGGGTAAAATAAAATATTTAATAGCTTAAATTATTCATTTAGAATGGTGAAGATTTGAGTATATGAAGAGAAACGGTAACGGTTAAAAAATCTAAACTTTTTTTTCTTTCCTCTACAATAACGATTAAACTAGGTAATTGATATATATCTTCAATCCTACGGTGTTTTGTTTTCCACCGCCACCTCACAAAATATAATAGCAACACACAAAACAAATATATATACGTATAGCATTAAGTTTAAAATTTTATAAAAGTCTCATAAATGGTAAATTTTGTACAATCACATCACTATGGTGATACTTAAAAAAAATAATGATACTTTTTATGGAAATATATATTTATTTTATGTCACAGATAATTTTTTTTTTCCGCAATCCCAAACTCAGCCACACATCCGAAATCGGGATTCCCCCATTGGATGAGGAATGTTGGGATCTCACCGGTGAAAATTTTTGTCACGCACACGTTGATTTTGGCTTTAATACAAAATTCTTCGAAATTATTAAAATTTTATGTAGGAAATGAATTTAGCTATTCTTTTAAGACTAATGTATTTAACTACTGTGATTAATTAGTTAAATCATTAATATAAATTAAGAAAATGACTTGATATATTTGAATTCTTTGAAAAGAGACATACCAGTGTCTCAAAAAAAAAAAAGGAAAAATATATATCTAATTTTCGTCGATAGGTTGATATTTCCATCCACATTTTCATATGTTCTTGAACTCACATCGACATCAAGATTGGATTGACATTTTTAGAATATCGCAGAAAATTTGGTAAAATGTATTTTAGAAAATATCAAGAAAATATCAATATGAACATAATATTAATAATAAGAATTTATAATTTTTTTTTGCACGATTTGTAAAAAAGAAATGGTAACATATTTATTTATTAATTGAAATGTTTTATTATGATTTTTTTTTAATTTTATTGTATTTCTAGAAATATCCACCGTGATCAACATTTTATGAATATTTTTATCTCCATTCACATCAATGGTAACAGAGTTTTTTCTTGTTTGACGACAAGGCCGATGTCACTCTCATAATAAATACCCAAAATTTGAAAATTTCAATTTCCATGGCCACAAAGGGGCAACATATTTGAGTCTCTAATCTCATTGGAACATCTGCACAATAACGTTTTGTGCTGTGAAAATTACATTTCCAGATTCAGTCATTAATTATATGCCTCTAATAGTATGTCTTATTTATTTAATTCAAAATTTTGGTGAAGTTGCGTAATATATGTGGCTTCTAGTTTTCACAAATATGTTTAATTAACATGTCCCAAAAAAAAAAAAGTTTAGCAACCGTATGATTTGAGGTTTAAATATTTAATATCTATAAAAATAAGAAATGTGGAAATCAAAAGTTAATAAAGAAATATTGTAAGTAAAGGTACTTAAAAAAAAGTTTAAATTTCATGGTAACAAAACTCCACATTGATCAACATTAAGATTTGAGCTAAAATTATTTTAAGTAACCCACATGAAAAATTAATGCTTTTGTGCTAAAATTTAAAACAAAAACCTACTTGAAAGTATAGAAATCAAATAGACTAAATAGAAATCTTAAGTTAAATATGAGCTTAGTGTCATGTAAGCTTAAAATTAGTAATGATGACAACAAACTTATTTTTTGTAACATTAATAATCCACAACTTCTAAATTAAAAATATAAAGACTAAATGCACAATTTCAAAAATTTAAAAGCAAGAATAAGATTTTATATAACCCTATATTAAACTATTTGGAATGTGACCTAAACAAATAATTAATATAACCAAATAAGGATTCAATAATTTAGTTTGAATCGAACATATATGTATAAAATAATTAGGGTTTGATGAACATATAAAACTATAAAAGTGGAATAATCCAAAGGAAGCCATTGAAATTGAAAGGGAAGCTATTTGTGTGAAGTGGTAACAGAAGACGAAAGCTACACATTCAGCTAACAAAAGACAGCTAATACATGAGGTTAAGGATGTTTCAAAACTTCAAATGGCAAGTGGATGGACCAAAGTCTCTCTAACCCCAAATAAAAAACAAAAACAAAAACACATTAATGAAAAAATATTCTCTCTTTTTAATGATACCTTGTCTTGTCCAAAGATAAGTTATCAATTGACAATTAAACAATATTGGCCATTCATTTCAACTTTAGCTAGAAAATCACAAAACACAAGCAAACTATATAAGCAACCTAACATTCTTGACTTTTTTTTTTTTTTTTTTCAAAATAATTGAGTTTTTCTTTATCATTTATCTATGAAAGCGTAATTAAAAATAATCATCATGGGTAGTCCATTGGTCCAAAGGGGTTAGGATAATGAAGAGAAAACAGGTTCAAATCTCATGATGGCTAGACCATCTATTTTAGGAATTTGTTTTTCAAAATTATTTTTATATTTTGTGATCTAAATAGTGAATTAATTTTTTCAATTGAGATTCCATTTTCAAATATGATACACTTTCAAATATGATACACTTTCAAATATGATACACTCTGTTTGAATGTCTTATTTTCAAATTTTTATTTTCTAATTACCAACCAAACACACCCTAAATTACTCTCTACTTATAAATTTGATTCAATATTTAAGATTCAATCAATTACACAAAATAATATATGACATATAGTGAGGTCAACTCCACTTTATTTCATATAGTTATGATGAGTCGGATTTTAAAAAATCTAATATTTTTCAGATTTATTTTTTCTTTTTTACATTAAGTAGGGCAAGAAAAATAAATTAAAAAAATATAGCACCACTGACTTCTACAACACTGCGATCTTTTCAACACCAGAGGCAACAGCCAAATGATGTCGGTCAGACGACGATCAACAACCAATTTCGCTGCCGCATGAGCCACAAAGTTACAATCTTCTTGCAAAAAATAAACTCAAACTCTCAAATAAAGAGTTAAAATTTGAATTTCAATTATCAAATTGTTCAAACCTAAACTTAAGCTTATAAGTTTGTTTCATGATCATGTTTTGAGTTGGTTTGGCATGAACTTTCTTTAAAACCTAGTTCAAGTAAATAGAACCAATTACTCAAACCTTATCATTAATCTTAACAATGGGAGTGGCTCTTGCCGAGGTATATCGCACCAAAATGAATTATTTACCATCCTCGTGATCCCACACTCTTTTTCTAAGCACAAAAAGAGAATAGTTGGGAAAATTTAACAAGTGTTTCACGTGTGACCGAGATAGCAACTAAATTTTATTCTAACTTCTAAGACCCATTTGTTAGCGTTCCCATTTCTGGTTCTCGTCTTCAAATTTTATTGAGAAACTTAAACATTTTGCAACTAAATATGTTACTTGTTTCTCATTTTTTGGAAACATTCTCAAAATTGTATAAAATTTTGGAAACAATCAGAACAAGCTTCTTGTTTTCGTTTCAAATTTGTTACCATACATATAAATATAGATATTATTTGATCATCCTTGAATTCATGGATGTTGGGCTATACAATTCTATTTTTTTTTTATTAAAAATGAAGAAACAGAAACAAGAAACGAGAACGTTATCAAACGAACTCTAAGTGTCCCTCTCAAAGTCTCAACCAAAATGAGAGAATGATACATAAACTTTAGCTTTAACTCCATGTGATGCCTTAGTTTTGGGGATGTGTAGGTAAATGAAAAGGGTTATGCTTTAACAAAATATGTAACATGGGCTTTGTCTTTGCAATAGAATTGGGTAGAAATTTTACCAAACCTTTGCATGTGTTTACATGTGATAATCGTTTTCAAATTGATTAAAATTTTGAAATACATGTACCTAAGATGCATTATTTCTCTTATTGGATCGATGGTTTTGATTGAAAATGAGTTTTGGCATTGATTTTATACCAAACTTGAAAGAAAAGTGAACAACAAGATGTTTTGATGGGTCACTTTTGATGTGCCAAAACACACTATTATTTAATTGATTGGCACTAATTTCCATACTATCACACAATTTTTTTTCTCTTTTGCTTGAAACCTTATCTCTTAATTATGTTTAATCTTCATCTGCAAAAAAGAATTCGAGGGACCGTAGTCTGTAGTTTGGTAACATTTTTGTTTTCTTATTTTTTAATAGAGAAAAATGAATTACATTCTCCCAATACATATGTATTCAAGTATGATAAAACAATATTTTTCTTTATGTTTTGGAATAAATTAGAAATAATAGAAATAAATAAGAAATTTGTTTTTGTTGTTTTCAAAATTTCTATATATTTTAAGAATGTTCCTAAAAGGAAGAAACGAGAAACATATATAGTTGTAAAATGCTTAAATTTCTTAAAAAAACAAGAAACAGAAACGTTAACAACAGAGAATGTTTAATGCAAAAATATCTAAACGTTTTATTAAATTTGTTTCAAAACATGTTATTTATTTGAAACAAATTCCCCAAACACAAAATTGAGAAAATAACATTGAAAGTAAGCCCCAAAAATTCATAAAATGAAATTAAACTTTTTTTTTCATTTGTTGAGTTGAATGCCGGTAGAGATGAGGATTTGAACCTCCAACTTTTTTGTCGAATATGATTTTAACTAGTTGAGTTATATGTTGAGTAAAAACTTATATTTATCTCTACAACAAGTAAAATCATTACATTCAAATACTGTTTCTACTTTTTCTTTGCTCGCAACATCTCATTAATCTATATTCTTTCTTATCTCTTTAGTGTCGGTTTAAGATACTAATCATCCTACTTTAAGTACCATCGTAATTATAACATATGCCTTTATTTAATCTTTCTTATCTTATAAAAGTCCTCACTATTTATAATACATGTACAAATATATGTAAACAATTTTTTTTTCTTTTTTTGTGTAAATAGTAAACTCCCGGAAAAGGAAAAAAAGAAAACCATAATCTATCCTGATTGTGAGGCCCTACTTCCAAGTGGCAGGCTGCTGAACTGTCAGAAGTTAGCTGGGCCCATATCTTATGTCTGACATAGAGATATTGATTGGGCCCATGGGCCATTGACTGGACCCGATTCTGTGTATTATGGACCACATCGCCACATGCTTCACTTCCGACACAAAAAACATAGAATTTGATGGCCCCGCTTCAAGGGCCGACAAATCGGAACTCGCTCCGGCCCGTATCCTAATGATGTCTTAATTCGATTAACGTTTCTCGACGATTGTGATTAGAATTCACTACATTTTGTTTCACAAATCTCCATTTGGATGAAATATTTCACTTTTATATTTTATTACTATTTTTTATTATATTATCTTTTTTTTTAATAATTTCAATCATTCAGATTTTATTATTTTCCAAAAAAAAAAAATCATTCGTATTTATTACGTCTATTTGTATTGATACTTTCCATATATTTATTTTCCAATTAAGATAAGTATTCTTATATTTATTAAAGATTTTATATTTTCAAATTTATTCTTTGCTTAATTTGTGAGCAGTTATTATTTTAATTTTTCAGCGTATTTATCTTTTTTTTGGGTGTCTTTTCTTTTATCAACGTCTTTTTTTCCTGACGTTTTTCTTTTCATAATATGATAAACATACTCCTCCAAAATATTTTTTCATATTTTAATTATCTTCTTCTTTTTTTTTTCATTTTTTTCACATGTCTTTGTTTTCAATAATTTCTTTTTGACCTTCTTTTTCAATAAATATTTACTCCTCCAAAAACTTATTAATATATACTTTTTATTGATATATACTAAATTATTAGATTATATAATATATTATAACGACCAGTATATAATATAATATATATATAAATATATATATAACACTTTGGAGAAGTATAAGTTAGGTGTATATATATAATCTAAACCTAACTTTGAGTACGATAGAGTATCATAATAATATACCCCAATATATTATATAATATATACTCCTATATACTATTTTTCTACTTCGTGACATCACTTCCCCTCACCAAGTCGTTGCCCCCTGCTCGTGTCAAGGGAAGCGTCATTATCACTAACCGCTGAGTTAGATTTGAGTTTGTACTGTTGTTCATGAAGGGTCGTTGCTATCGTTCGGATGACGTCGTGGGGGAAGGGAAATAATCGCGGGATGTGGGTTGCAGCTGGTTGAAACCATCGCTGCTGGAGAACCAACGTCGTGGAGGAAACACTGTCGAGGGTTGTCGCCTCTGCAGGTTTTATGTTGTGGAGGGACGTCGTCGACACAAGGGAGCCACGCTGCCATTTGCAAGATGTTGTCGATCGTGGGCTGTGTCTTGGAGTGCTTTGTTGTTGGTTCTAAACGTCGAGAATCACCAAGGGGTCATTGTGCTGCCTCAAGGAGGGTCGCTTGGGTTGTATCCGACTTCGAGGTCGTTAGCGCAAGGGTGGCTGGCGACTGGGTTCTCACGAGGGGGCAAATGAGCTTGAGAGGGAGAGATCCTAGGGTTTCCTAAAATGATTTCTTCTTTATTTGTAATTTGTTTATTTATTTATTAAAAATAGACGAATATGAGTAGTTGATAATTTTTACCTGACCCATTCTCTATTTTGGTAATTAGGCTCTTTAAGAGTCTTATGTGTCTACTTATCCCTTCATTTTAGAATACTCATTCTATGTTTATTTTATGTTTATTTTATATGTATGTTTAAAAGACTAAGTCTCTAGTACTAAAAAAAATCTCTAATATTTGAGGTATTTTTTCTATCATTTAAAAATTTTAATTTTAACTCCTGATGTTTGACATTTTTTAACTACATTGTTTAACTCACTTACCTGACATGAATACAGACATGAATACAAGGGAGAAATTAGACCTCTAAAAAGAAGAAAAGTCTAAATTTCGAAGAATTAGAAAGCTGTCTTTTAGATAACTTTTTTTTTTTCATATTTAAACCAATCAACTAAGCAAGTTTATTATTGATGATTGCCAATTAAAATGGTATATTGTAGAAAAATGTTGAATATATTAAAAAAACTAAATTGAAACTTTTTAAATAGCAAGAACAAAATTGAAAAAACACCTAAATATCAAGGACAAAAACTCCTAATGGAAAATATAATAAACATATATCAACCTTCAATAACTAAAGATTAATTTGATAATGTTTTTTTTTTTAATTTGTTCATTATTGTAAACACCTCTCAAATGTCATCTCAAAAGCAAAAGAAATTCTAGAAAAACTATAATGGGGATTGCTTGATTTTATTGAAGTAATCCACAAATATTTACATCGCAAAAATATAACTTCTATGGCAACAAAAACCAAATGACCAAGAAACCAATTGAAAGGGTCCACAAAATTTGTTTATTTCATGAAAAATAGGGGTCTACTCAAAATTTCTTCTTTTGCTTGGCATTGGTCATACCTCCAAAACGGGGCCCACTGCCATGTTTTTCCTTTCCAATAGAAGCTTGACACGTGTCTCCAACTTCCTCCACCTCATCCTCCTCCACCCAGTCGTCTGTTAGTATAGATTGCTGGTAGTATCGAAACGCCACGAAGAGCATAAATGCTGTAATATCAAAACAAGGCCCTCTAGTTATCACTATTTGCAGTATAGCCCCACTAATTTCCTTAAATAACAATCCGTAACCTCAACACAATTTATAATGGAAAAAGAAGGAAGGAAAAATAATAATTAATTACCAGCCCAAATGCGAGCCACAACTGAAGACAAATTCCATACGAGCACGAAGATTGCTACAGCCACTCCCTTCTTATGGGAGCACGACTCCCATGCATCACCGAATCGTCGAACCCAAAATTTGGCTGCAATGGCCCAAGAAAACGTTAGGCCCAAATATCTTACTAATTGGGCTGATCCACTAGGCCCATACATTGGCCCAATGTGGTTGAGTGTATTAAAAAAGGCCTTGTGTTGTTCCTTGGGCTATGCGATCCAAAGCTTCTAGGAAAGGACAAGGCCCATATTGAACGAGAACCAAGATTTTTTAGATCCACAAACATATGTCCAAATCCATTGGTCTGTGAGAAGCTTGCAAATATGGCAACATGGAAAATAAATATTTTAATAAAAATACTTTAAAATAATTAATTATGCATCTTGATTTAATGTATTGATTATTAGTAATTGTAAATCATTTATTCATTCATCTCAAAATTTTATTACTCAATCCTAAGTCATTGGTTAGCTAATTATTAATTTTATTATGCAAATCACCGATGTGCTGTATCATTAATCAATAACAATTAACCACTTTATTAAGCCCAAGTGAGTGTAATAAAATTTCCTATCATGTAATTACTAGATAAACAGTCAATTATTATTTTAAAATTTATACATATATATATATATATATATATATATGGTTTGTCAAACTCTGATCAACTAGATCTATTCATCCTAAAATTCTTCTTTTCCTACCGTATAGACAAGTAATCTAAGGGAAGAAGAATGAAACAAATAATTCAAGGTAAAAAAATGACGATGAAAAATTTAAGGTTTAAATACTATTTTGGTATCTATTTTGTATTCTCAGAACATCTATTTTCGTATCTGTACTTTTACGTTAAAAGAAATTGTCTTGTTTCTCCATTCATTTTTATTTTTTAGATTCTACTTTTAGTAGGACACTTCACTCGTCCCGTTTCAATTATTGAAATGTAGTTATATATTTATATTAAATAATTCTAAATGTGTACAAAATGTATTGTTCAGATTTTACAAATATAGACCAAATTTGTCACTTTATGAAAATACTCGGACTAAAATAGAGATTTTGAAAGTAAGAAACTAAATGAACATTTTAAAAGTATAAAAACTAAAATAATACAAAACATTATATAAACCAAAATTTAAACAAATAATAATTAAAACAATTGAAATAAATAAATAAGAAAAAAAGAGAAAAAAAAATGAAAATGATGAATAGTAATTTTATTATAGAGAGGAGGTGGAGCAGGGCAGGGTGAAAGAAAAGTACGAAAAAGCTGGCGAAGAGTGATATCGAGAACGCAACTTAACGGTATCGTGAAAGGGACAAAAGTGGCATTTTAGGTCAGAGATTTTACCGTAAGCTGCTAACTGCGAGGAGTACGAAGAGCAGACTTTAGGCACAGTAAAAACTCCAAAAAACCCTGACACAAAAATCAAATGAAAATAAGTGTATACAATTTTAATTCTCTACCAGAAATAATTTTGACATATTAAATTTCAAATTAATTAATATGTGCTAGTTCGCTGAATAATCGATAAACCCTTTTATTTTTACGGGCAAATTTGGAATTCTATTTCCTACCCCATTTGGCGACTTTCCAGACGGTTATGGAGCTGCCACATCTAGCCAAGGCAAATAGCAGTACTGCCAGCTGCATTATACCAAATAAATCCGCCATTATTTCCGTACATTCTTGAGATTATGAACTATTTTTTTTTTCAAGAAAAAGGAAAATTACCTTCATTGTAGTTGCAGGATCTCCACAGAACAGAGCTCTCAGCTTTAATAAGAACTCATTCAAGTAAGGGAGGACAAATTTCAGAACCCAAATTGCTTCTTCTTCTCCCACTACATGTCTCACATGCTCCGTATCAATGGCTCCCCTGAATTTTGTGATTCCCATTAACAAACAAGAACTCAGCCCAAAAAGATGACAGAATTCTTCTTCTTCTTCTTCTTCAGAACAAATTCTCACGAGGGATTAGAGAAAAAGGATTACCTGCAAATAATGGATCTGTACAGGAACGTGGCTGCGAGATAGAAGAGTCCCAGATATGATACCACAGAAATAAAGCTGCAAGAGAGACAGAGGGAACAAATTAGTTTTTGGATTTGATTTTTGCCATGGAAAATTGGGTTTGAATATGATTTTTTTTTGGGACCTGATATTGATGTCCTTGGCGTAGGAAGATGATATTATAACAAAAGATCCAATCCCGAAGACGAAGGCAGATCTCGATACATCCTTCCACATTACCAAGTCCACTGACCAAAAAGTAAGAACAATTCTCTAATTCAGAACTTGGTTGCAAAATCTTGAAACCCACTAATTTGATGAGAGAATTCAATGTAGTAGTACCTAAGCTCTGCAATTTGTTGCTCTTTTCTTGGAAGCTGTGGTACTCATCTGGTGCTGGGTGGAAATTGTCAGGAACTAATTAAATTATGCGACAGAATGTTCAAGAATTTTGATTCAATAAAGGGATTTGATGAAAGAACAGAGAGAAGATTTTTACGTACTTGTAGTGGGTTTTGAGAGATTCTGGTAAACGGTGGAATGTTTATTAATTGGTGGGGACTGTTTTTGGTAGATTTGGTGGAATCTCTTCACTTCATTCACAACTTTCTTGGGTTCCGGAAGATTGATCTCCTTGATATCGAAGCTCTCCTTCTCAATTTCAATGTCTTCTTCTTCTGATTCCTCCCCTTCGTCTCCTTCGTTTTCATCTTTAACATCGCTATCATCGATCGACACGTTTTGAGCGGATTTGATCGGAATGTGGCACACTCCAAATTCCCTGCAAGAACTCTCATTCTCAACTTGGGGTTTCTCAATTTCCTTAACAGATCCGTGGATTCCCTTCTCGACTTCGTTCGATTCCGATTCTGGGTTTTTCAAATGCTCCAAATTTGCACCGAATCCGTCACCGGCAACGACAATAATGGCCTTGGCATTGTCATTATCGATCGTCCTGATGGAATCCGATTTCACCTTCCTCAGCTGAATTTGGGTCTTCTCATGAGTTTCTCTGTTTGATCTGCTCCCCACTTCGGATTTCGACTTCCTAATCTGAGTTGGGGTTCTCTCAATTCTCCCAATAGCAACAGAATTCTCCTCATTCCCCTCAGATCTCAACTTCCTGCCCTGAATTGGGCTCTTGAATTCGTCGCAATTCCTCTTCCCTTTAGCTGGGGATTTCTCAGATCCCTCTGCCCCGTCGCAACTCCAAACCTTCCTCTTCGCACTCACTGCCGCCGCACCATCAGTTGTTGCAGTAGAAATTCTCTTCGACATTGCCCTCGTTACAGCTCTGCCATCTTTACCACTCCCATCTTCGCCATTGAAGACCTTAATCCCACCTTTCACTTCATCCATCTTCATCCTGCTCTCCCAAACAGACCCCGAAACCACACTACTAATACCAACCCCTGCTTTCCTTCTTCCCACATCCATCTCTCCTTTATCTCCCACCCCTTTTTCTCTTTCTAGTAATTACAGAATGACATTGATGGCCACAGGAAGCTTTAAGGTGAAGAAATGGCGGTTGGTGGGGAAGACATTGGGATACCTTCGAAAAGCAGAGAGGTAGAGAGAGAGGGGAGGATTGGGTTTCTCTTTATCCTTTGTTTTTCGCTTTTTCTTTTCTGGGGTGCTCTGTGATCTTCTTTAATTAATGGAAAAAGAGAGGCGAGGGGAAGGGGCGTTTGTGGGGTTGAAATGATTAGAGTGCTAAGGATGATGGTGTTGGGAATTTATTCCATTAAAAAGAGCATAAGGATCTTCAAATATCACTGTAAACGAGGCACCCCAAATTCATCAGTCATTACAGCTACTGCATGCAAAGTGTAGGCAGTAGTAGACATGAACATGATGCTGTTCATGTTCCCTCTCCATTTTGTCTGGCAGAGGAAAGTTTCACACTTTAATTAGTATTAGTACTGCCAATTTCCAAATTGGAGTTTCTACCCAGTAAATAAAAAAAAGAGTCAGAGAGAGCAGAAACTATATGTGATGAAATTGTTGAATCTAATGAACTAAGAGTTGGGGAAAAAGACAATAAACTATTGAAACCCAGAAGAGAAAACCCAATGAATCTAGTAAACGCCAAACTTGGAAAGGAACAAATCAAAATTTCCGAGAAACGAGCATTCCGTAGTAGAGAAGAAAATGCCAAACGGTGGAGAAAGTGGGCTGCACCAAAACCCAAGCTTGACAGTGTGTAAAATACTGTAATCCTATTGAGAAAAAATTGAAAGAAAAAAGAAATGAAAACTACTCAACTCTAAAGCAGGACATAGGCAATGGCATTTGATTCATAAAGATAAAGATGAAAGATAATGCAATCTCTTGTATTGTATTCAATTGATGTGATTTATTAAACCACGAGAGTTTAATTTTATGATACAAGGGTGTCAGATAATGGAATCTGAAATTAATAATACACACCACTCACCAACCAAAGTGACAGTGAAGAAGCGGATCCATTCCCATTTCAATAATTTAACAGAAAAAGGATCTCCAGACGCAACCCATCAGCCAAACAGGGCTCGTTGCAGATAATTTTCCAGCAATTTAAGATCGGTTTGGTAACGTTCTCATGATTCCTTATTTCTTATTCTCATTTTCAATTTGTTCCAAGTTTTAGCATATTGAGATATTCAAGCCATGTAATTCATTTTTCTTTACAAAAGCATTATGAAACGGGTTTTTAATAATATTTAATTAGAGGATGGTGTGTGATAAAATGGATGGGAGGGAAAAGAGAGAAATTGGGAGTGTTGAATGGGTCACGTACTGATGGGGACGGAAGGTGTTCGAGAGAATGACTGAGAGAGGAATCGCTGCGGGGGACAGACACAGAGGCCTTCAGAAAGAGAGGCACCGCTTTTGGGGCTGCCCCATGGCCATGTCAGTCCAAAATGATACAAGTTCAACAGGCTTCCTTCTTTCTACTACCACACAACTTTGGCCACTGTACCACACCGACACTGATGGCCCCTAATTTCAATTTCAACTCCTTTTTCTTTTTAGCGTTGGGCCTACTGGCTAGCAAGATTGAGACATTGGTAGGGGGGTTGTTTATGGAGTCTCTAGTCTTAGGGTTATTTCCAGGGGTAAAAAAATTAATCTTTTTCTTTACCTCCAAAGAGTGGGGAATTTCAATTTCATCCAATTGAATGGGTTCATTACAAATTTAGTGAGACTTAGAGAAAAAATACACTATAATTGAATTTTTGTTGAAATTAGAGATTTTGATTTTGTGCATTAATCAAATTTAATTAAAATTGGTGTGCAAATGTAGTAGAAGTTGACATAAGATTAAAAATTGATTTTCCCACAGAATTTGAAGTTTCATCAGAATCTAGCGTTCTTTTGTGGGATTTGAGAATTTGAAGAAATTGGAAGACTAAATTATAGCTGAGCAAAAGTTCAGCTGGTAAAGTCTAACTGATCTAAAGGGAGGATTTTCCTTCTTAATTATCTGATGTACCTACTGAAGATTTTGTATTTTCTTTTATGACGACCAACTTCTTTAAATAAATGAAGAAGCAATAATGGAAGATGAAAGTGTGAGATCTCATAAGATAAAATAATGTCAAGGAAAATTTAATATTTTTGAGATTGGAGCAAAGTTCAGGAGTGGATGCAATGGGCCAAACAGTCAACTATCAATTAAAATTTTCTTACGTATGATGAAGATGTGTTGATGATAGGTGGGGATTAGGTATAACTAAAGTAAAGTTTCAATCTTTTGGAATTGGAAATAATTTGGGATTGCGATCTCAATTGCCGAGGAAGTCTAAACTCTAATGAAAAGTGTGCCCAACGGCTATAGTTTATAGTCAAAACATTCAGTGACATAATTAAAAAATTAAGAATATTTCCACAGTTGTTGTCAAGCCAAGCAGTTACGCAATATTAGCTCTCTCAGCCCATAATGAGTAAGGTAAAAGAGAAATAAATAAATAAATAAATAAAATAATAATAATAATTAGTTCGAACCACTTTTCATCTTCTGAGGATATTATATTATACCGGTGGGGAAAATATCCAAACCTACCACTTATTAGAAAATACTCCAAGGTCTAACCATTTAATCAAATATTTAGGCATTTATTACAGAGCGCTTAAAAAAACAGTATAAAAATACTTTTCCTTTCTTAAATAATGATTTAATAAAATATTTTACTCTCTATATTTTAATAGGTAACAATTTAGTCGGTATAATTTAAAATTTATAATGATTTAAAGAAATATCGATAAGATATAATAAGATTTTTTTTATATATGTAGATCGATAAAGACCGAACCTATTTTTAAATTACAAAGACTAAATTACAAACCTTAATTTTTCTTTTTTAGATTTTTCACAGTAGAAACTAAATTGTTACAAAATTTAAACCAAAGACTAAATTATTAAACAATAAAAATTGACACTTAAATTTGATGAAAATTGTCATGGCAGAACTAAACTATTACAAAATCAAATTACAGACACTCACTTGTTATCAATATAAAAATATAGTTTATGAATTAAATTGTTATTTAAGGAAAGTATGGGACCAAAAAGTGTCTTTTGTAACTAAAATTTTAATTTAACTTTTACGAAGAAAAAACATTGAGCTTTAAATTTTATCTTTGCTACTTCCCCCAAATGCTAATTATAATCCTACGGGTTACCTCTCAGATTCAAAGATGGCAAATTTTTTAGAACATTTCAGTTATTTGATCGGGGAAAATCTTCAATTTGGCCATGATAGAATTCGAAATTAAAAAACGATTGGAAAATCTTGATCCATCCGACCTCATTTGGCATCTCAAAATATGGGACAAAGACAGAGCATTTGCATTTTCTTGGGAAAAAAAGTAATGTTTAAGAATCTACTAAATTAAAAGAGAGAGAGAGAGAGAGAGAGAGAGAGAGAGAGAGAGAGAGAGAGAGAGCTACGAATTCAGAACAGGGTTGAGAATGTTACCTCATGAAGACGCAAATTAACTTTTCAGTCTGAAGCATGTCGTCTTTCACCTTGGAAAAGAACAAAACAACTTTTTGTAAGTTAACTGAGCAACTTCATGAGATGAGATAAAGGCTTTAAAATGCCATATGGAAATATCCTAATCAATTCGTGATATGCATATGACGCAGGAATTTCCAAACACAAATATTTACTCCAGTAACTGCTGCCATGAACTTGCAAGCCTCGCTTAAGATTAGAAAGAGCAATCAACGAATTGAAATACTAGTAAATGTGAACTTACCAGGCTTACCTCAATGTCAAGAGACTCAAGACTCATTCCCTGCCAAAAGTTTGGCACTTCAAAAGAAGTTCTGAACTTGTGCAGATAAAGGAATCCAGATTTTGCCATTCGCAGGAGAACTGTTACTTATAGAACCATACAAAAACGATGATTATATAATAGAAAACAATTAAAGGAACACTTTTAGATATTCTGACGTAAATAGAGCTCGTGTAATCAGTAAATCTGTCATTTGAACAATTCATATAACTTCCCAATATCAAAGAAGGGAAAATAACTTGCTAGATAGTTCACGCCATGGTTGGCATAGCAACAAAAAAATGATTTGTAGCCTAAAATTTTGACTATTTGTATCCAAAAAACTACCCCATTGTATTCCAATCAAAAGAGTGAAAAGCTCGTTTCCAGTCTATTTTCTATCCCCTCAAAACCATTTACAAAATCAGGGAAAAGAAAGCTAGTTCTCCAAAAGGGAAAACATCAGTAGCTTACTAGTTCTAGCTGGGATTTCTGCTGCTATTTGAGTCGGATTTTGAGGGAGAAACGTCCAAGGGAACCAAGCTCAAGGAATAAGGAAGCACTGAAGGATCAGCCCAGGGGTTTGGACCCAAACTGTTAAGCGAACAAACTTCCACCACCTTGCCTGTTTCAGTGTGGTATGAATAGAAAATTCCATACACCCTCATCAATAGAACCTCATCTTTAAATGCTATGGGATTTATCCATGGATCCATACCTTTAACCACTTTATGTTGCGTGCTGTTGTATAGTTTGAAAAACATCTTTGGGTTCTCTTCCTCAATCACTTGGAGCCGTTTTGAATGTTTGAGCATCCATTTTGTCTCAAAATAGTCTTCCAGACACCATACAATAATTCCATATTCGCAGATCATGATGAAATGCAGTAGGCCCTTGGATTCTCCTATGCATGTTCCAGGGACGTTGATGAAAACTTCCATGGCAGGAATTGGAGATGGAATTAAGAGAGACAGTTCTTTCTCCGTATCAAATGTAAGGATCTGATCCGAATCAGTAAGCCAATGTAAGGTCCCTTTAGCATAAATGCCTTTGTTCTTGGACAAATTGCCATTTGAATAGCAAACTTCATTCGATTCCTTCCAGGCTCCTGTTTCTGCAGAGTATGTTTTAAACGTGTAGTACCTTTCCTCTTGTTCATTCTCTAACTGCTGAATTCTTACTATTTTGAAATTTGTCGACGTGTTGATAGGGTCCCTAATGGGATCAAATACCAGAGCAATGTTGCTTCTTTTGTCCAGCTGAGGCACTTCAAAACTTACCCATTTCTTGAAGAAGGGATTGCAGACATAGATTGTAGGGTGCTGTGTAGGGAAGCAACTTCTACAACAAACAAGGCCATTACAGGATGCCAAAATAACAACATCCTCGGGCAGGAAATCAATGACCATTTTATGCACCTTAGAATCTGCATTTACTGAAATATAGCTAAATGTTCTTATATCGTCAATACATGATTGGTAGTTCTCTTGAAAGATGAAACCTGATAACGTCAATCCGGTCTTCTGAAACTGTTCCTGTACGAATGAGCGGTCTAAAATAAGTTGATACCACTCTTTAGAAACGCACCTCATTTCAAGAAGAGTCTCCGTTGGCAACCAGGATAAAATGTCAAAGGGAATATCACCATTCTTGATGCTGAGAATGTCCATGTGCTGACATTGAAAACGTAATTTTAGAAATAGATTAAATAACCATGAACACATAAATTGATGGATAAAGAACATTATACCCATGTGTGAAGGAAAAAATCACATCGACATTGAAATATCAGTACGTGATGCACAGTAGATGGAAGTAAAAGCTTTGGGAAAAATGCTCCATGACGTGCTTATCTAAGCTTCAAATTTCACAAGTAGCACACATCTATAAAAATCTAAACCGAAATAATATCTGTTCTAAATTCCCATTTTCCACATCATCATCACTATCAGGAAAATAAAAGCACTACTGATCAAATACTAATTGGGATAAGCATGAAGATATAGTTTGCTAACTAAAGAAATTACCATAAAGTTGTTTTCCGCTCTGCCTATTTTATGCCCCTCCCAAACAAAGAATAAACCAGTATAACTCAAATAAGGCAAGAAAAAGGGTATCAGTAACTCCGGTTATTTATTGGCATTACATTATTGCTTCCACTCGAAGGCAAAAAATGAGAAAACAAAATTCGACAACTCAATGGATCATTTTGTTCCTCAAATCTCATCTACCAGGACGAAAATAGAGAAGTAAAGCTTCTCAAACCTTATGCACAGTGTACGAGTTTAGTTCCTGAGAACCGACTAAATCAAGTAAAAAAACCAATACAAATGAATCGATAACACGAACTAAGTTTATTTTCTGTTTCTAAGTATTCTGTTTCCTACAACAATAGTAGAAATAACTATTTATTAGTACATGTCCAGGACTGAAGAAAATCTCCGCAAGAACATCCGAGAGTTAATAGAAAATCGGAAAGCAAAAGCCTACGGTAGATTTATTTCCGAAAGGATCGGGGAAGCAACCAAAAAGCTTTTCAGGCTGGTTCCATTAAAAAATAATGTTAATATTTCCATGTTTAGGCTTCTTCTTTTTTTCCCTTACTCTTTTTTGTATTTCTGAGCAGCCAAACACTAGTCCGCCAAAGAAAAATGTTCGAAATGGTCGTCTTCAAATACATCCGCTGATCTAGTTTTCTCTCCCGATCGCTAAGAACAATGCTTACAAACCACTAGTCTACTTCATCCACGGGAAGTTCATAACATCCAAAGCAAAGAGAAAGTTCATTTACCGTATACAAAAAAATGCATGAAACGTCTCAAACAAGTGGTTTCTCATACGCTATGCATGGAGCTCATGTAGACGAATCCGTGAGGGAGAAGAAACGACGAGGAATAGGATTAAAGAACCGAAAACAATAGAATACAAGCAGAGAACAGAGATATAAAACAAAATGACAGAAATGAAACCTTCTGAGATTCTTCGCCGCTCTACACACAGATGAATCAAGAAAGATATTCAGATTGTGCGGAATATGAAACGAACTGTGCAGCAGTGGTCCTCACTCCTGCAGCTCTGCCATTGGAATGAAGCAAAGCAAATGCTCTCTCCTCAAGACAGTTGCATTCGGTGACGTGGCAGCGAAGGAAGAAGATCAAATGACGGGGGTTTTATACCGTATATAACCGGCGGATCATTTTATAATTTCGTCTTCTTCCTTTTCTTTTTCTTTTTTCTTTTTCTTTTTTCCTAAAGAAAATTAGTGGCTAGTCCGAATCGGGCTGGGTGTATTTTTATTTTTCTATATAAATTTTGAGAGCGGGAATTCAAATTTCTTATTGAGGGCTGGGTGGAATATTTCGTTTCTAATCTCTCTTCGTAAAATAAACTTTCAAATCCCCTTTTAGTATGGTTTGATAGTCTATAATATAACCATTTTAAAAACGGTTCCGTATGTAAAGTAGAATGTTTATTGTTATGGATAAATAAAGTCGAATTGACACGTAAACTAGAAAATAAATATGGGCTCGAACTAGAAGAGAGGACAAAAGAGACCTAAATCCGAAAAGCTCACTGGAAGCAGAGGACTTGACCCACAACTAGTCAACAAGTTCTAGTTATCCAATGTCTTGACCTCGTGGGATTCTATAACGCACCAATAACCTTTTCCACCCGACGTCTGGTCCACGACAATATCTACTTTGAAGTTCGAGAAAGCTAGGTTTCTTAGGAGTACGAAGAACCCTATAAATAGAAAAAGACACTAAACTTTAGAGGTATGCAAAATAACCTTACTCTTAACCGTACAACTTTCAGGAGTGTGTTTGGTTCCTCCGTTTGAGGAGGTTTGTTAAACTTTAGTTTATAAAGTATGAGTTGTTAAGTCTGACTTTGTTAAGTGGACGTTTGGTTGTTAGGTTTATTAAGTCTGGATTGAGGATTGTTAAGTCTAGATTTTTTAAACTTGTGTTTGGATACTATTTTGTTAAACTTAAGGTTATTAAAATTATGTTTATCGGTAGATTTTGAATTTATAATAAATAATAGATAGTTCATGTATTGAAATAATTAAAATTAAATTAAAACTTATGTTTTAATATGAAATGAGGAAGTATACCTTTCAATATCAATAAAAAAAATTAACACACAGTCTGCTCTTCTTTTTCAATAATTTTTTTATACAAATTTATCCAACATGTAATTTACCACAAAATAATTGTTATTAATAGTTTATTTAATTTTTTTTTCATTTCTTGATATGCTAACTTAATTTATTTACTAATTAAAAACAAAATTTTCATTAAACTTAACTACTTTTTTCTTTTTCTACATAGCTAATATTATATTTGATTAAAACGTCAAAGTTTTAAATAATAATTATTTAAAAGTTATTAACTTCAATACAAACTAATCAAAATAGTTAACTTCACTTATCGTATAAAATACATTTCTTTAATTAATTACGCTAATTTAACTTTTACATTGCACTAGTAAAAATAATTTGATAAAATTATAGATTTAGAGAAATAAATTTATTAGATTATATGGGTGTTTTAAATTTTGAATTTAAAATATAACAGTCTAGATTATTTTAAAATATAATATTTATTTAGTAACTAATATTTTGAGTATGAATAATTTATTTTCAATAGAATTATTAATCTTAATTCTTTTTGAATAATTATTGTGTGAAATAAATATTTAATTAGTTTTGTTATTGATTTTTTAAAATATTTTTCGAAGTGTGACTAAAGTGTATACATAAATTATTACATATATTGTTTCAAGTTAAATTATTGGATATAAATTTATCATTGTAATTTCTCTAAGTTTATAAGAGGTATAAATGAAATGATTAAGTTGGTTTTTGTCAAAGTTGGCATATAAGTTTAAGAAAATTGAACTAAGCTACCGTTATAGTTCCAACCGATCAAATAAATTAACTCGATTTGGCTACTTTCTTCATTTTCAATTTTAGCTTCCGATCATAAAGTTTACGATTAAAATTTTTTTGTCGCTTGCAATTTTAATTAATTTCATTTGCTTTTTTATTATTAAAATTATAATTAGAACTAATATATTTTATAAAAAAGTTAATGCATTTTAGAGGAGAGAAAAAGATAAAATATACAATGTAACAATTTAAAATAATAATGATAAAATAGTGTAGCAACTTGAGGAGTAGTGATAAAGTACCGTAGTAAACAGGGGTGGAAGAGTATTTACTGTAGCAACCTAGGATGGAATAGGTAGCAAACCTAGATTTATAAAACTGTGAAACAAATATAGTTTGTCTTAACAAACCCTATTCTCCGTTTCGAAAAGAAAGAACCAAACACCCCCTCAACATCCGATTCTAACTTGAAGTGCCGGTCAGGCAAAATTTCTACATCAATATTTAACACACACGAAGACATATCTATATATATACGTGTATGTTTCACAATAAAGATTATATTTTATGAATGTATTTATCTATCCATAACTTTATCAAAAAGGTAGTTATGTATAACAGCTTTATCAAAAACAAAAAATAGTTATGTATAACAGGAAATAGAAAGCATATTTTAAAAAAAATCCAGCAAGTTGTAATAATTTTTTGTTCAATAATATTTTAATGAAACTATCCATAATTATATTTTTAGTTCAACAATTATGAAAATATTTTATCTATTTAATTATGCTTGAACTGACCAGTATTCAAAATGTCGAGGTCGATGAAAAAATCGAGGTCCCAATTTTACGGGTATGTCGATATCGATGGATATTTCGAAAAAAAATAATGGAAATTGTGGAATTTGATGGAAATTTTTTGAATTAGCAAATAAAACTTGAATTGTAGTTTAATTAGCCTATAATTGATCACATTTAACCATAAGAATATAATCATTTTATGTGAAAATGTCGATGTCGATGGAAATATCGAAAAAATATTTGTTTCTTTAATAAAGATCGATGGAAATTATTTGTCATTTGTGTTTTTTCATAATAGGATTCATTAAGAAATGAGATAATTACCGACTTGATTTCCAAACACATTTCTAAATTCTAATTAATTTGTACCTACTTCTCTTTTCAAATTTGAATTTACACATTTTTCAAACACATTTTCGAATCAATCATCAATCCAACTTTCCAATCAAATTATCCAATGAGATCCATATGTGCTTCATATTCAATGAGCAACTACCTTCAAAACTTTAGGATGACCGGGGAAAACTATGATATCTTTTTTGTATTAATCAAGTTACCTATTCTACTTCATGTTTCACCACTATTTGTATATAGTAATATTTTATTTTTTAAAAATTCTAAGATTATTTCGATCTTTATATATGTCAATATTTCACATATATTGTTCAATTATGTAAGTAAGGATTAGATTGGATTAGAAAGTATCAATAAAGCAAATTCCAAATCTTATTAGTTATATTTTATACGGTATTAAAATTCGAATGTGAGAATTATAGACTGTAGTGACATAGTAGGAAGATGATGAAAATAAAATAACATTAAAAGAAGAAGAGAAAAAAAAACATGTCGACATTTCGACATGGGGGAAAAATCGACTTTTCCCCCCTATGTCTACGTCGACATGCTATATGTCGAACGACATTTTGAACCCTGGAACTTACACAAACTTTATAACTCTCGAACACGTTACAAATTCTATAATTATAATTATAGAATTTAGCCTTACCATCCACCCCAAATCTTAACAATTGATGTCAAAATGAATACTCTGCTAACAAAAATCGAGGACAATTGGACAAATATGCAAATATTCTTCTTATCACTATTTCTATTTTATATATGAGCTAAATAACAAATTATGATTATAATATCTTCTCAATTTAGGTTTTTTTTTCCTTCTAATATACCAACAACAATGTATGTAAAATGCCTATATTTAATCCATATCATTACACTATTACTTATATATTGATACAATTAAGGAACAATTATTTGACGACATATAACATGTGGTATAAAAGAGTAAGCGAGTTGAGCCCTGAGAGAAATTTGAGCAAAAACTAAGGTGCACATAGCATAACACAACTCAAAAATTTCTCAAAATGGTAAGATAAATACACATTTGGATGAAATTTGCCCAATTAAAGAATACCAGGGGATCTTCAAATTATAGAGCAACCTCGAAAGATGACTACTTCTACTTCTATCCCCTGTATTATTATTTTGCTACAATTATGTACACAAAATAATTTGTTCAGTTTCGGTACAAGCAGAGCTCTGTTCAGCCCATTGAACAACAGGATAAAGCATGATCTGCCAGCATTGCTGCAGTGCAAATAATGGAATCAATCAGCTGTGTTAAAGCTAAAAAATCGCGCTAACTACACCGAGAGAGACGAAGCTATCAATATGGGAGGTGGGTAGACGAAAGCGCCAGTAAATTGGGTCAAGAATATTACCTCAGGAGGACAAATTAACTTATATCATTCTGAGGTATGTGATGCACTCCTCTCTCAACATCAACAAGCAGATAATCACTCGCTTAAACTAATTATTTATGTCAGATGTCTGTAGAGCTGGAGGGCTTGCTTGAAGGAACTGAGTTACGGCACGACACAACAACTTACTTGACGTTGCCAATCTCAATTTGGGAGTGTGACAATCGTCTTGTCTTCTTATGCAAGTGCCCCGTCTTTGATTTTTCGCTTTCAGTTGCTTTCTTCATTTCAAGCTCAATCTGCTTGCAGTTTTCCTCGTGGGCTCGGTTAAACATTCTCACAAAGTTGCATAATGTTGACATAACTGCAGTAGAAATTTAACGGAAACAGAATTAGATCAACAATGACACTGAAAGGAGTAATCCAGACAGCTGCTTCTTGCTAATGCTCCTACACTTTTTTACTCATGATGAACAAATACCTTGTTCAAAGGGGCAGCGAGCTGGATCTTCTCCAAAATAAAGAATCAAAGAATCTACATTTCTACCCTGCAAAGTATATCAAGTTCCGCATAAGCAATAACCTAATGCAACTGGACGATTATAGATTGAATGGATGCATCGAGAAGCAGCACCTACCACGCTAGAGTACAGCGAAGCCAAAGTTCTCACTTCAGCTTCAGCAAAACGAAGGAACTCCTTTAAAACCTGAATCACAAGGAGGGGAGATAAAATCAAGATAGCACTAATAAAAATTATCTTCAAAATGATAAAGATTGATACATGGAATTGCTGAATGGTTCCATGTCAAAAAACAAAAGAAAAAATTACATGGAATGGGGTACGACATTCAATATTTATTACTTCAGATATAAGCATAAATGTAATGGCCAAATGACACCAGAAGTTCTCCAGCTCAAGGAATATAAGCATATTAGATGAACGACTTTCTTTTATCATTTTAGAGAAGGAATCTCTCATAAAAAATTACTTTTCTGCAATATGTCTTTGTTTTCCATTAATGCTGACAACTTTTTAAGAACAGATTAAAAACTATGTCGTACACCCGATTTGCCGCATGCTTTACTTGAAACCAAGTTACTCAAGCTAGGCTGTGAACTTTTAAGGGTAGATAGCAATTCAAGCTGACTACCCTCACCTCAACCAATGGTGCAAATAACTTGAGACAGAGTTCTTCTTGATCTAAGAGAATTGATAAAAAGAATTTAGTTGTTTCCACTAGAAAACCAGACCTTCTGTGATACAGTTTGTTAATTAAGATACATGCATTGCAAATAAATGGAAAAAAAAAAACTAAAAAAGATGGAATAAAAATTGCACAATCAAAACTTAACCAAAATCACCGAAAACGTTCAAGCCATGGTGCATAGTAAAGAGGGATCTAAGATAACTTAAACTTGAGGTTATTACTACCATTTAGATAACTTCTTTAGTTAAACCTCTTAAAAACAATATCACCTAGATCCCATGAATCAGAGTCAGTGATCATTTCCAATTATTGAATCATGAATGATTAGCTGAGCAGTGGTAGAAAAAATGTATACTAAATTAGTGAGCTAGAGTACCTTTCTGAAGTTATTGGATATAGGGCCATCATTTTCAGATGTAGACAGTTCTTGAACAACTTTCTCCAACCCTTTGCTTATTGCTTGCATTTCTTCTGCCAAAACCTTCAATTGTACCTGGATAGAAATTGTGCCTCAGTAAAGGAGACAACCTCCCTTCTCCTCCCCACCACATATACAAACAAAATCCAAGTTCAACAGATGAGATAACACCTTTGATGCAGGCTCCAAGCTTGCAAGATCTTGAGAAAAATCCAGAACTTCTGGCAGTTTGTCAGAAAGTATCTACACTTCGACACATAATAAACTTAACAGACTGGTTCCAGTATGCTACACTACGCCAATCACTATTTGTTCTCAATGATAGATGGAAAGGGATCTGAACTTGAGATTGAAGATCATAGAAAAAAAGATGCGCTGAAATATATTACTACATTAGAGTAAAGTTACACTGGAATACTACGCAGTAAGCACACAAGAGGCTTACTTCTCTCCAATAACCACCTACCACTGCCCTATCGGAGCTTAAGATTGACAATGGAAACACTTCAATGGTATTATTATCCTCATGACGACCTCTAAATTGTAATTACCGATGCTAAAATTGAAAATCCAAGCATCACCGTAATTTTAAACGCCCATAACCCACTCCATTGATCTTGTCCCCCCTATTACTGGTTTTAGGTGTGGTTATCATCCATTCTCTATTATCTTAGAGATGGCGTCGAGCTCATCCAACCCATTTGTTCTTTTTTTTCCCCTTTTTTTTTAACTTTTTCTTGTGTCTCTCTTCATTTTGGGTCAAAGTTATACAGTAAATGTAAGTTTCAGCCCACCCTCATGTATTGGGAGAGACATGGGACCTCCTTAGCAAGCAAGCAGTGTGCAATTTCGGATACACTCATGCCTGAATTTGTAGCATGTTTTCAACATCTCTAGTCAAACCAACAACAAGGTGACAGTGTCATAGAGGCTTTTACAAAGGAAAAAATGGTGTCTAAAATGTCAGATACATATCACAGATGCTTATCGTTAGTTGACAGTATATAAAAGCCCATATGTATTTTATAGTCCTCGACAGCTGATAGTCAATGTAAAGTTGAAAACCAACAAAATATAAATCATGCTGATAGAAAAATAAACAGTATAAGTTGCACCTTGCAAAGATAATGCATTAGAGTCATCTTGTTGTTTCTTGCACGAGTGTCTGTCAGTTTAAGAAGGCTATCCAGCCTAAATCCTATAGCAGAGCCTAAAAGGAAACGGACGACCACGAATAGGTGAAGTCAGCAAGACTATTACAAAAGAAATATTTCAATTAGCATGGAGTGTAGTATTCTTACCACTGAAATAACAAATAAAATAAGAGAAAAGTGGAAGGGAGCAAACTCAACTTCACATAATTTAGTTAAATATATTATTCTGAAAGAGGTTTATAGGAAGCAAAAGAACACAGGAAGTTCAGATTAAAATATTGAGGCTCCGCTGGAAGTTAAAATTTTAAATTATTTATGATTGAAAAACAAGAACTTTAAGGGCCCGTTTGATAACCATTTTTGTTTTTCGTTTTTTATGTTCTTAGTTTTTGGTTTTTGGTTTTTAAAAAACAAAAATCATAGATAACCATTTTTTGTTTTTTTGTTTCTGAAAAACAGAAAATCAAACATGTTTAGTAACCATTTTTAGTTTTCTGTTTTTAAAAAGTTAGACAATTGAAAATAAAAGAGAAAACTCTACGTAGAGTAGAGATGACAATGGTGTGGGTGCGAGTGAGGATGCTATCCTCCATTCTCGTGTCCGTGAAAATTTTGTATCCCCCCTCTACCTCGTTCTTCGGTATGAGAGATGTTCTCGAGAGAAATTATTGGTTTTATAATTTTTTTTAATTATTTTTAGAATTAAAAAAAATAAAAAAACGTAATATATATATTAATTATTTTAAAAGGTGGAATCGAGGACAAGGTTCGGACATGTTTTTCCTATTTTTAGGTAAAAACAAGATTCAAAATATAATTTTTAGAGAAAATAAATAAATATAGAGATAAATAAAACTTCCCATGAAAGAAAATTGAACAAGAAAAGAAGATGGAAAAATAGATTAGGAAGAGAAAGAAAAGTTATAAAAGACGAAATTTTAGAGAGAGAAAAGTTCGAAAAATATTAAATTTTTAAAGAGAGAAATTAAACCGATCCGTTAGAAAAAGAATAAAAAATAAAAATACATAGCTATGAAAAATTTGGGGAGAGAGACAAATAATAATAAATATTCAAAGTACGAAAATTTTAGAGAGACAAAAAGAAATTTTGTAGAGAGAAATTTATTTAATAGAATAAAAAATAAAAATACATAGAGATAGAAAAATTTGGAGAGAGACAAATAATAATAAAGATTCAAAGTAAGAAAATTTTAGAGAGAGAAAAATAAATTTTATAGAGAGAAATTTAGAAATAAAAAAAATTTAGAGTGAGAAAATTTTTTTAGAGAAAATATGAGAAATAAAACAAAAGTTGAGTATTAAGAAAAAAAATTAGATTTTGAAAAAAAGAAATCTGTTTTTAAAAACTAAGTAGATTACAAATTAGTACAGAAAATTGAATTGGTTAGCAAACAACATTAATTTTAAAAAACTAAAAACCAAAAACGAAATGGTTATCAAACGGACCCTAAAATGTTCAGTTAATTGATGTACAGTTTTCATGATGGTAAATGAATAGATATGATATGCTGCATTCAGAGAGTATTGGATGCAACATCAACTAACCCCTTGCTGTTCCCTGGTTTAAAGCATTTCCCAGAGAGAGTATTGTCTGCATGACTCTCTTGAACTTGACTGAATTTTTTATCTGAAATAAGAGCATTAGCAAAGATACAAAAGATCATGTCATAGAACCATGAGCAGAGATTACCTCTTCTGCAGCAGAGTTAACAAAGTTCAGGCTTTTTTTAAGATCTGTGACCTGCATTACAATTCAAGAGGGCTGGTTAATAACTACCTTCAGTATGTGTCTGAATGTGTGTGTGGCAGGTAATGCAATCCACCTGAGAACTGAACTGTATCTTGAATGAAAAAACTCGAAGTTTAGATTCTACACGAGGTACTTGCATCAACTCTAAGAAAAACTGTGAGGAATATTAGAGCATTTATCAGCTCCAAATTCATAGACCAAACCCCAAAAAAAAGGGTAAGAAAAATAATGTTATCCTCAAATTTAATAAGCAATGCAGATTGAACTAAAATGAGAGAGAGTGGAGAGGAAAAGAAATATGGAAATGCAAAGTTTTCAAACATCACTTCATGAAAAATTGAATTCAATGTATCTACAACAGTGATCTGAGGGTGAAAACAAGGTTAACAACAAAGAAACTGAAGCCAAAAGGCCCCATTCAACACAATATGCCAGTCTTTCAAAGAACTAAGAAAGTTCACGGCCGATTTCTGTCCATTTCCAGTAGGAATTAGCAAATGGAAGCAGAATATTTCTTGTACTTTAAGAAATTGTAACAATATAAAACTAAGTGTAAACAGTACCTTAACAAACAATCAACAAAGTAAATAAGTTCTTAATTAATTTATCCAAGTCGAACAGTTAAATTTCCAACTAATTTGCAAGGAAAAACATTTTTCAGCCCAACTTTAATATTTCCTATCTATCGTTAATCAAAACATTGCAGATCACCATGTTAAAATATCCCTGAGTGCTTTTATAATAATTCTATGATTCCTCTGTTCTTTTCAGGATAACTTAAAGTACAGGATTCTCATCTTTGAGAAAAACCTCATCCTTGTCATTGCTTTTGTACATCTCTCCTTCAAGATTGTTAGATATCCATAAATGAATTAAATTTATCCAATCCATCAACTTAAACTTGTGGATTAAGTGGTGGTTTATTCATCCTTAACATGGTATCAGAGTGGGAGGTCCAACTCCTGTGTTGTTGTTTCCACCCCACTTATTATAATTTCCACTTGTTGGGCCTTCGTGCAATTATAGCCCACGAGTGAGGGGGAGTGTGTTAAATATCTATAAATGAATTAGATTTACCCAACTCTTGCCTCGAGACAATTTAGCATTTGCTTATCTTCTTAGCCACAATAAACTTTCAACTAAAAGTGGAAAAAAAGCAATTTTACATGCTTTTGTATTAATAATACAAACATGTAATATGCATGTCATCCATGAATGGGCAGCAATTAAAACCTCAGGTAAAGAAATGCTGAAAGAGTTTCCTTAAAAACCTGTTCACATTTTCCAAGCTTCTCCTTTTCTCCGTTGTAGCCCTGCACATAAACATGCAAGTGACTTGCAAAGAATGTATTAACCGTAAAATATCAAGGTTCTGATTTTTCACACTACATGCTTTAATTACCCATCATTCTATTTATCATTTGAATTTATCCCAAATTTAGAAATACTTAAATGATTAGCATTAACAAGTCTGCCTTCACCGAGAGTGAGAGAGAGAACAAGGCCTTTAAAATATCAAAGGGGCTACAAATTTTATTTTATTCATTTTTTCTTTAGTACAAGTAGAGGTGGGAGATTCGAACTCGTGATCTCTTGGTCGTATACATGTGTCAATTACCGCTAAGCTAAGCTCATGTCGGCAAAACAAGGCCTTTACTGATAAGATATTAAAAGAAAGACAAATGGGTTCAAGTTTACTAGGATTACCAATTTTGATAATTCACCAACCTTAAGTAAATCCATTTCCTCCTTTGTGGGACAAAACTTAATAAGATTCTCAACCTGATCGATATCCAGTGCTGAATCTTCAAGGTCAAGCACAGAACTCTGCCAACATTACCCAAGAAGGCACACTATTTAAGGTTAATTAGTAAGAACAAATTACCAAACCAAATTGAGCATACGCTGCATGGAGAAACTATCAACAATAATAATTAGCTGCATTTTTTTAACAATACAAATTTTATTGATGAAAAATAAAAATAAATTAGGTATCCTCTTCAACTACAAACATCAAACATTACAAGAAAGAGCTACATCACAATTCAAACTAACAAAAGAGGTAGCATAATGAATAAATTAACATCTCTATCATCAAAATAATCGAACATCTCAACCCAATACCAAGTGTTGTTATCGCCCAGAAAAAGTTGTCATTCTGTTTCATCTATGCAAACCATAAGCTAGCAAACAAACATAGAAGATGAATCTTAAAATCCAATAAAATTTGGACTGCAAGAACATTGCCAAATGACAAGGTAGAGATAATTGATCCATGGTTTCATCGTGATCATTCATTTTATGACCATGACAAGAAGCAATGATGAGTAGATAATTGAAACGTTTTTTCCTTACCTTCATTAGAAGATATACATATACAAAATTTATAAGCAAATTAAATATAAATTTACCATTAAGTCATGCAAAGGCACCTTGACCTTTGAAAGCATGATCTCACAGTTGTAAGCTCGCCTGTGATCAATCTGTGACAATATCAGGTAATCAAACATAACGTTATGGAATCCCTAAAAAGGTTGATATGAACTATAACTGGTAGGAGAGAAGAAGAAAGCAAGTGTATTCATACTACCACTTTTGCTTTGCAAAAATGTTACCAAACAGCCTACTGATGGGATAATCAACCAAAATGACCATTTCATATAACCATCCCATCTTCAGACAAAAATTGGAAATAATTAATGAGACAACTGCCGATTATATTTGGCATTACAAGTGTTTAAATAACGTAAATGGCCGCCTTTACTAATATTCATTTCGATTATCTGTTATGATATACTATATATAACCTACGATAATATATAAGTAGCTTAAAGGAGAGAAACTTTTAGCCCTGCGAAAACTCACTTCAACTTTTCGAAGTTTATTTATTAAATTCTATTTTTCAAAATTAAATGTAGTCTGATGTCTCAAAAGTGAGCATGCATGAAATCAAGTAGCCACTTTTATGCGAATGCTAGTAGTAAAGAGTTGCGTGCTTAATTAGAAACCATGTAAAAATTTGTTTAAACTACACCCAGTCCATAAGGTGATGAGCGCTCTTCGGATAAAATTTATTTCTTCGATGAATGTCTTTTGACAAGACATATCAGATTAGATTTAATAATAATGACATTTTTAAATATTCTGATCATGTAATTATTGAAGAATAATACTGATAGTCTTCTATGTCTCCATGTAAAATCACTAGTCTTCAACAAAACCACAAAACTTTCATTTATTTTCATCACCAGCATCTTCAGAGAAGTACATATCTTTTAAGAAAATTAAAAATCGGAAAAAATGGAGTATAATAATTGTTGCTATTTTAGGATTGAGTGCAATCATTTCAACTCCTTACTCTGATGGCCAACTATACTGAAGTCTGAAGCCTAAGTTTTAAAGTTACAGAAGTCATGAGGATGATTTCTGAAAAAAGATTCTTCAAGTGGATGCTGCAAAAGGCTCTAGAGGTGAGGGAGAAGAATCTATTAAACATTGGATAGGTGATTACCATCATTAGTTGGGAGTCTGGGATTTCTGTGCGAACATGTCAATTACTATGACTTGTGCAGTAGCCTTTGTTATGAGTAAGCATTCTTGCAAAAAACTTGTGAATGTTGTCTGAATGTCATTAGTCTACATGGTTTGGTTCGTTATTTAATTTGTTAGCATCCTTCGTATGATGTGTTGTCAGTCTCTCCGTAGATTCATCCCTTTATTCTGTTATAATAGTTTTTATATTAACAATTCATAAACTACAGGATATGGCGTGATAGCATCACAGCAAAACTACTGTATAAAATTCATGGTAATAATTATAATGGTTTTGAAGTAGAGAATGGCCAGCATCAACTGCTAGATTAATTAAATTACCAGTTGCACTTTCTCGGATTTATTTCCAACTGAGCCTCGTGCACCTGACTTCTGCTGATCAGGAGCAGGAACTGCCGCTGAGAAAAGACTTTCAAGCTCTGACATGTCAATCTCTGGTGCTCTACAACAAAATATTAACATTAATGGTCCAGAAGCATTGTTTGACTTATTTCAGAACTTCTCTAGAAATAAGGGCTAGCATACCTGGAAGCTTCACCAGTTTTTTGAGTTTCAGCCCATAAGCTTCCTTGCACTGCTTTAGATAACTTTAACCAATGCAATGGCTTCAGTTTCTTGGTTATATGTGTTCTTGAACTTATAGTGCGTGACAAACTCCGTCCCTTTCCACTGGATGGAGAAATACTTGGTGGCACGGGAGAGGAAGACCTAGATGAGCCAAGAGAACCAGGAAACGGGTCACCAGATTTTGAAATCCCTTTCCCTGGAAGGGTGGGAGGAGGGGGAGCAGAAGGAACAGGTGGGGAGGAGCCCGTGGTGGAAGCAGGTGGTGGCGGTGGAGGAGGTACAGATGGAGATGTTGAAGCACTTCCAACCTGTCTGGATGGAAGAGGCGGTGGCAGTGGAGGAAGAGATGAAGATGTTGAAGTACTTCCATCTTGTCCGGACATCAGAGGAAGAGGAGGTGGCGGTGGAGGAGGAAGAGATGTAGAAGTTGAAATACTCTCAACCTGTGTGGACGTCATAAGAAGAGGAGGTGGTGGTGGAGGCACTGGAGAGGAAATTTTGGGATCTGTGATGACCATTGGAGGAGGCGGAAGAGGTGGTGGTGAAGGGATTGGGGATGAAATTTTATGATTTACAGTGGATATTGGAGAAGGAGGAGGTGGTGGTGGTTGAGGCACTAAAGATGCAATTTTAGGAGAGGAAGCTAGTGTAGAAGGAAAAGGAGGGGGCGTAGGTGGAGAAGCTTTAACTCTAACCGCTATGGTTTCCTTCAATGGAGGTGTAGAAGGAGGTGGAGGTGGAGGAGGTGGTGGAGAAGACTCTAATGAGAAATTAATTGCAGAGGTTACAGATAGTGGAGGGCTAATGGTTGATAACTGACTTTCTATTTCCTTGGTAAGCGATGATTTATCTGGTCTTGGAGTTGAAAAGTTATTAGATGGGAGTGGTGGTGCAGCTGGAGGCGGGGGAGGATGAAGTAGACAATCAGCAGAAGAAATAGTCGTGGGAAGTTGGGGGAGAGGAGGAGGAGGCGGTGGTGTTGTTTTTGTAAGGACACTTTTATTCTGAAGAGATTCAGGTGCAAGGGAAACCGCCAATGCTGCATTCGAAAGAGCTGAAGATTGAGTTTTCAAATGAGAAACCTCTGCTTCTCCTTCATAATCATGTAACGAATGGCTTCCAATTGAAGCACTGTATGAGGTCCCATCTCTTCTCTGTGAATTGGGTGAATCTTGCACCAGTTGGCGTCCTGAAGCAGATTGATTGCTCAGGTGAGGGCCAACTACTGTAGCTTGTAACTCATTGTTCTGTTCAGTTTTAGCAGCATCCGGGGAAATTTTAGATGTTCGAATAGATTCTTCCTTCTCTAGGATTTTGGTTTTGTTCTCCAACGTGGACTTCTTCTGCTGAAGGTTTCTGGGACTTGTAGACTGAAGTAAAGGAGTCATTTGCGCACTCCAAAGAGAATTGTTGTCCGACTTATCTTGGTTTATGTTCAAGGCATTCATCTGATGGAGCACATTAAGGGCCACATCCGCTTTGGGATCTAACCAATCCACATGACTAAAGATCTCTTGCACTTTAGCAAATGCTTCCATGGGAAGACCTTCCTCATCAAAGCAAAGTATATCGCTCGCGACAGTAGAAGCTCCAGCATCCATCTCAGAGAAAATAATCTACATTAAATTGATGATCAAAGAACATATGCAAGTAAGAGATGCACTACGAGATAATCATGGCGGGACGAAAATCATGGCAGGACAAGAGAGACAGACCTCTGCTCGGAAGACTTTTGGAAATTTATCTTTAGCATTCCACAATGTATCGATCTCTTCACGGTTGAGAATTAAAATATTAGACCGTATAAAAGCTGTATTAAACATTGCTCTGAACATCATCTCTTCAAGTTCCATGTCATCATGCAAAGTGATGCACTCAAGAACAACATCTCCTTGAATGTGGCAATTAACATCTATCTTAACCAGTTCTGATTCTGCCTGCAACAGTGTACAAAAGGTTGACCATATAATAACATTGAAGATTCTAACTGTATTTACAAAAATCATTTAACTCAACTGAGAATCAGCTTTTCGTTGGACTAGGGCAAGGAGGGTGACAGCATAGGAAATGTACAGGAAACAAATTCTCTTGCAGATTAAATCATAAAATCCATGCTCTAATTTGATTCCTTAGATAGTTCAGTTACCACAAAACTATAAAGCCCCAAAAATTAAGATATTGTTATTCTTTATCATGGTCATCAGAAAAATCTCCGATTGGATTAAGGGTGTCCGATTTGGCAAGCTGAGCATTCAAGACCATTTAATACTAGAAGAAATTAAAAGCCTAATCACTTATGATCATTGCACATGCACTTAAACTTATTGTATATTATCAAGTTGGAAGTCATTTTGAACCTATACTAGCCTGTGTGGTAACATTGGGAAGCAGCACAAAGAAGTCAAGATGCACAAAATCAGGTCAAACATTTACAAGAATGTTAAATGTCCAGTTTCTAGTTCCAGACTACAGCCACAAATGCCAAACCTTCCAATTTGGTTAGATATGATGTTTTAGAAATAAAACAATCGATTAACAATATCAACTCTTTATGACTTGAAAAGAAACAAAAGATGCTTCTGGAATCAATAACAGAGAGATTTGTTTTACATTAACCTGTGATTCTGATCAATACAAATGAATGAATCATATCACCTGTTTGTAAGTACGGATATTTTTGCTTCTTTTTGGAGTTGAATACAGAACTTTAGGAGTTCGGTCACTGACAAGGAGAGGATCCTGTCCATATATTCGAAATATTGGACGGCAACCACCCTCTCCATCAAAATTTGGAATAAATCTCAGAATGATACAATCCAAAGTGAGAGCTCTGTCCATAGGTGGCCATTCTAAGGCTACATTCCTCCTTGCAACATACTGCAGATACCTTAATTGAGAAGGAACTGGATTCACAGAAGACAAGAGATGCAAAAGCTCACGAGGTGCCTGCCTATAAACCATGTCCAATGTTCTTTGCTCCCCACTATACTGTTTCCTATATATCAAGAGTGCCGAAAGCATGAAAGCTAAAACTGGCCAACCACCACGTTCACAGTGCATTAACAAAACATTATTCAGTCCAAGGGAAAGCCAACTTTCGCATGATCTTAGAAAATGGTGGATCACTTCCATTGTCAGAACTGGGCATCCCTCGTACTGCTGAGGGTAGTCCATTATGGTCATATCGTACTTAGATAAGATATCACCCACCTGACTTTGCATCTCTAATTTCCGAAAATTGAATACCAAGAATGAAGCATCTGCTAAATGTTCTCGGAGTTGAGCAACTATTCCACCTAAGTAAACTTCATAATTCTCTTCCTTCCAAGCATCCGTGGTAAAACAGCAATCGAAAACTGCAATGTAAAATGCAGATGTCTATCAGTAAATTGAAACTTTGTCTCAAATTAGAATCTAATATGGAAATACTCTCAGGATGATAAAACTCGTTCAGAAGTACAATTTCAATTTCTCTGGAAAAAGAAAGGTACAAGCATCCTTCCACCTCGTCTTAATAGAGATAAAACCATGATCCTCGCGTGATTATATCCAGGTTTTAAGGTTACATCACATCAAACAATACATTATGAACCAAAACCAGGCAACATTCAACTATTCGTCCAGTGCAGCAGTGACACGTTTCCTGCTGAGTTTTTGGCCTTCTCTACCACCTAGCTTCTTCCACTTTATTGCATTGGAAATTAAGATTGAGAGATATGAAAATGAAATCTGCAAACGCCATTGTATTTCCATGTCGTTCTCCATTTGTACTGATACCGAATTCACACCATAAAATAAGCAAACAATAAGCTGATACACCATAGAATCCATCTTTGTCATCGAGACAATCGAGACTGAGAACATCCGCGCTAGTAGGGCCGTAATAGAAGACAAGATGAATTTAATCAACACAAAAAAGGAGAGAAGACAGAAAAATACAGTACCGTAAACTCTTTCACAGATCTCGAGAAGCCCATCCGGTGGCTTCCGGAAGAACAATTTCCGCAACAACGCCATGTCACCGGTCAAGTAATCCTTCCAATTGGAGCTCGAAATTCACACACACAAAATCAAGATTGCCGACGATTGATTTCGTTTTATCAGTTCCTTTCTCGCAGAAGCTCAGACGTTTGAGCTGGAGTTTTCCCCTTCCCTCCGTTTCTGCGTCAATATACAGAAATTTTACAAAACCAAAATGGCTTTGGTTTTTGTTTTGTAAAACAAGCTTCGTTTTCCTGCGTTTGTTAGTAGTTTCAGTTTTCCCGTACTTCTGCCATAGCTGATAGCTCCAAGATGGATGACGTGGACGCCACCGTTGACCGCCATGTATAATTCGTATTATTTTTTTTTTCACCGTCGTATTAATAAATTTCCCTTTCGTACCGGCTTTCGTATGAAATAAATGTGATATATTTCTTCTGCTTCGGTTGGCCGCATCAAATAATTATGAGTGAAGGTAAAGAATTCATCAATTAATTCTTTCTTTTTCAGTAACTGTTATAATGAAATTTACAGAGTACTTTTTATTATTTTCTACAGAGAAAGGTCAGGTGCCTTTAAAATACTTTTGGTACAATATAGTCCAAATTAATAATAAAACTAACTAAAGTTTTCAAACATTGTGTACTAAAAAAAAATTGTTTTCAAGCATGTAAATATAGCATTGTAATGAACCCAATCTCAATACTTATACTTCATATATATCACTATCTGATATCAATATTATAGTTTATCACTAAACGACAATAATAAAAATGAAAGACTATATTAGTGATAAATACCAATAGATGTCGGTAATACCAGACTTTTCCAAAATTTATTATAGTTTATCACTAATCGACAATAAAAAAAAAATTAAAGACTATATTAGTGATAGATACCAATAGATGTCGGTCATACTAGACTTTTCCAAAATTATATTAATCGTATTATTTTTACAAATATTATAAAGAAAAATTATGGTGGATAGAAAAAAAAATTTTACGTATTTCAAAATATGTCACATATTTTTAAAATTTTGTAAAAATTTTCAATTATATAAGTAGTATATCATATATTCATATCAATAATATATAAGTAGTATATCAGATACTGTTATGGGAAGATAAGAAGAGACCAAGCGACGGGAGGCCGAAAGGAACCCAAGAAGAAAGCACGAGCCAGGAAAAGGGGGCTGGCATTCGGCGACCCGAGCTGACCCCCGACCGACCAGGCCTTGGCGCTGAGACATTCACGGCCCCCGGTCCATCCGACCATTGTGCAGTTACAGTTGTATTAACTCGCATTGATCCTCAATCCGACCTAAAACCGACAACGAAGTAACGAGCCTGGAGATTTAAGATTCGGCTAGGGCAAATCTGGAGGGGATCGAGATTGGACGACTATAAGTAAGAGATGAACCAAACCCCAAAAGGTACGCCTGAACTTCCTATTTTCTGCACTCGACTTTTGATACTAACTTAAGCATCGGAGCCCGTGTGGTAAACCACACCAATCCTAGTTTCAATCTGTTTTGCAGGTCACGTTGATCCATCGATCCCTTTTTGTATTTAGAGAATTGGTGCACATTTAGCGAAATCTAGGGAAGCCAAATCTTTGCATCAACAGATACTAATATCATATCAGTAATATATTAGATGTATATTACATACATATTGTACATACACTCATATTAGTAGCATATCAAATGTATATCACATACATATTGCTAGTATATCATAAGTATATCACATACATATATCAGTAATCAAATATATTACAGATATATATTATTATTTTAAAATTGGACCTCCATTTTTTTTAAATTGCTATATTTGAAAAAAAAACTAAATATAGTTACTATTTGGCTAATTTTACTATTTTTTTTTGTCATATTTACAACTATCCTTGTTATAAATTTGGTTCTCATCCCTCGCATTTCTCCTTAAATATTTAATTATAATGTCTATTCTTAAAAAGAAAATGCTTCGTTTTTTTTTCTTTTGACAGAAAATGCTTTTGTTGGTACAAACGCCATAAGTTAGGATATTTAGTAAGTTATTTAATTCGTGAAGTTTTAAGAGGAACTGGAATAAAATCATTTCGTAGATTTTATAGGCTAAATTACGAACATTTACGAGTACTTTGAAAAGTGTTGTAACAGTATTTATTTGTTATGTTATAAAAATCTATAATGTAAAAATATATTATTACACGAGTGGGCCCACCATTGACATGCGATTCTTATGTAGAGCGCCATTGCCGACTTCCATGCCAAAACGAAACACCGGCCATAATATATAACCGACCTATGTTTATTCATATTCAAGTTATAACAAAATAAATTTGGACAGCCCTTTCTTTTTCTTTTTTTTAAACAAAGAAAAAACTAAAGTTTCCTTTGACAACCATTTTAATTTTTTGTTTTTACTTTTTCTTTGTTTTTAGTTTTTGGTTTTCTGTTTTTAAAAAATAAAAATCATATATGTTGGATAATAATTTTTATTTTTTATTTTAAAAAACAAAAAACTAAAACATATTTGGTAACTATTTTTAGTTTTTTGTTTTTAAAAAGTTAGAAAATTGAAAATACATATTAGAGAGAACATTTTTTATATAGAGTAGATATGACAACGGTGTGGGTGCGAGTGAGGATGCTCTCTCCCATTATCGTGCTCGTGAAAATTTGTAGTCTTCGTCTCCACCTCGTTATTGGGTCCGAGAGATGTTTTCGAGAAAAATTATTGGTTTTATAATTGTTTTTAATTATTTTTAGAATTTAAATATAAAAAAGTGTAATAAATATACATTAATTATTTAAAAAATGTAATGGGGGATGTGGACGAGGTCAGAACATGCATTTCCTATTTTTGGGACCCAACCCTGCGGAAATTTGTGTAGAGACATGAAAATACTAGTTTAGGGAGATGTAAATAAACTTTTGAAAGATAAATTTTAGAGAAATAAAGAAAAATATTTAGAAAAAAATGAGTGAAATAAAAGTTAAAGACAAAAAGATAAAATTTTTAGAGAAAAAAATTAAAGTCGAGAGAAAAGATATGTTAAAGAAAAAAAAAAGAAATTATAAAGAAAGAGAAAAATTAGAGTGGAAACAAATTTAGAGATAAAAATAAGATTCAAAATATAATTTTTAGAGAAAATAAATAAATACAAAGATCTTTCTAAGTTAGTGAAAGAAAATTAAACCAAAAAATAAAATATAATTTTAAGATGAAAAGTAACAAAGAGAAAGAAAAGTTATAAAATATGAAATTTTAGAGAGGAAAAAATTAGGAAAAATATTAAATTTTTAGAGAGATAAATGAAACCCGTCTATTAGGAAAAAAAGAAGAAAAATATAGAAAAATTTGGAGAAAGACAGATAACAATAAATATTCAAAATATGAAAATTTTAGACAGAAAAATAAAGTTTGTAGAGAGATTTTAGAAATAAAAAAAAAAGAGAATAAAAAATAAATTTTTTAAAGATAAATATGAGAAAGAAAAAAAATTGAGTATTAAAAGAAAAAAATCCGATTTTGAAAAATAAAAATTTTTCAAAATTACTTTTCTTTTATTTTTGAAATTTACCGTAGAATTTAAAAAAAAACATAAAATTGAATTGATTACCCTAATNAAAAATCAAAAGTAAAAAAAAAAAAACCAGAATGGTGCCCTAAAAAATTATCTATTATATTTTTCTTTGCATCCCTCTAAGTTATATTCTTCTCCACTAAACAATAAAGTATTATACTTTATACTTTTAAATCTTATAAGAATTTATGCTTTATCAACAACATGAAGAATAGAAATAAGAAAATAAATAAACACTTTAATCGTTAAACTCTTGGCTATTTATTTATAAATTAATATTTCTATTTATTTATATGACAATAAAACTCACTTTTTCTATAAGATTTATAAGATCGAATTCTGCACGTAAAAGGATTACATTTTATTACTGGACTTTATTTTTTGAACAATATTTATATAATTTTTTTAATTTCAATTAAATATAAGATAAGGATTCAAAAAATTATTTTTTGTTTACACAATATTTTTAACCAATTAAGTAAGTTATAATAAGAGAACATTAAATGCATACTAACTTATCACGTATTACCAATATAATTAAATGAATAAGACGATCATTTCAAGGAAAAAAAGAAGCCTTTCCAAAAGAAAAGGGAAAAAAAACGATGAATAAGACATCACTTATTTTATTTGCTAAAAAAATTATTTAGAGATTTAGTTCAATGAAAAGCAATACAAATATAATCCATCTTTTCCTCGTGGACGACTTGAACGAGGACTGCAGACTTTTGTTCTTCGGCGCCACTTCTTCAATTTCTAGTGGGGAAAAAAAGAAAAAAAAAAGGAAGAAATTTATTGATAAATGATAGCAACGCCGATTTGCAAACTAGTGGCGGATGCTTCGAAAGGGTCACCCCCTTTCACTTCTATCCACAACTTAGAGAAGGATGGGGGAAGGATTTATACGCAATTTCGCAGTCCAAGCCGCAGCTTCGTGTACTTAAGAACACCCATTAAGAATTCCCCTCTTTCACCGCCCACTGCATCTCGTTCAATTTCAAGCAACCCCTGAAAGCTGAGGGGGCCTTCTTGACTGGAATTTCTGCAATTCTGCTCATAATGGCTTGCAGACTTGCGGATTCCATGTTTCTTTTCACTGTACGTTTCCCGCCATCTAGTTCTTATTTCGCCCTTTTTGGTGCTTCTGCTTCTGTTTCTTATTGTTTTAGTTTGATTATCAGGGCCCCCATCAGAATTCAGCTCGAACACAAAAAACTGCATCCCATTATTCTCCGGGTATGTTTGAGTATCTTCCTTTTGAGTTCTAAGCCATTGAATTATGTGAAGTTGAAGTGTTGGCATTCACTGTGTGAGAGTTCATGCATTGGAGATTGAATTCCATTTACTTTCCTACAAATCATCTCAAGCATGAACTTTATATACAAAATAATGAATTAACTGACGAGGAACCGACCGAACTAGCTTGGATTTTGCATTGCTTACATTATCCTCATTTTGGTTTGTTCTAAGTTTTGCATTGTATTCTTTAACTTCTTTTTTGCCCTGCTGTCTCTTTGAGCATAACAACTTAGGTTTTCCATTTTCAATTTAGATGCTTCAATTCAAACATGACTTTTGCAAGACAGGTATATTGCACGTGAAGGGGGAAATAATATTCCAGAAGAAAATCAAGCGACGAAACTATCTACTTCCCGTGAAGAGGGCTGCAATTTTACGGGCTGTTGCTGTTCCAGTTGCACCACCTACTTCAGCAGATAGTTCTGAATATAGAAAACAATTATCAGAAAGCTATGGATTCGAGAAAATTGGAGAACCTCTTCCTGAAAATGTTAGGTTGAAAGATATTGTTGAGTCCCTTCCAAAAGAGGTACTTCATTTGCCGCAACATTATAGTGTTGGCATTCATCCCGAGACAGTTCATGTTTTTTTTTTTAATTGGGTCAAATAAAATGTTGATGATGTTCTAGTTCATGTTTATAGTTGCTTACATAGCCTTCCAGCCTTTGGGTGAGGGAGGTTGTGAGTGGACAATGCTTTCTCTCTTCCCCATTTTTCCGTTGCTCACTAGTCGAGCAAAAACTTCAAGCATTTAAATTCTTCATATCCTCGAAGTCTTCTCGTGAGAAGATGCGACTAAAAAAGGTAGTGCCATTTTTGCTCATTTTATCTTATTCTTTTTGACTTTTAAGGTGTTCGAGATCAATGATGTGAAAGCATGGAAATCTGTTTTAGTATCTGTAGCTTCCTATACATTAGGTCTTATCATGATTGCAAAAGCTCCATGGTATTTACTACCTTTGGCTTGGGCATGGACTGGGACTGCAATAACAGGGGTTAGTCTTATTCAATTTTATTTCTATTTGCTTCTCTATCTCCCTCCCATTCTTGTTGGAGTTTGTAACGTAGCTCCCTGAAGTTATTTTTTCTTTCTTTTCCCCTCAAGTTCTTTGTTATAGGTCATGATTGTGCTCACAAATCATTTTCAAAGAACAAGTTAGTGGAAGACATCGTGGGTACTTTGGCTTTCCTACCTTTAATATACCCATACGAACCTTGGCGGTTTAAGCACGATCAACATCATGCGAAGACAAACATGTAGAAAATCTCTCCTTTTCTTTTTTTCTCTCTCTCTCTTCAAAATACTTATTTTAGCACTATCTTCCTGCATAAGCATAGTTAAATGTTATTTCAAGGTATAGTATGAACAAGTGTCTTGTTGAGCAGAACAACATGAATGGATTTTAATGTACCATAATCCGTAGCTTGACACTGCTAGGTCTACACACATGGCATCTTATTTGCTGGACACTGCTGGGCGTGCAGTAATTCTTCCTAGTATCTTTGAATCAAGTTAATAGAATTTCTCTATATGTTTTGCATTTTGCTTAGAGTCAAATATCTTATGCGTTAATTAAGCTTAAAAAACTAAATGTATGACTATGATACATAGAAATCAATATCAGGATGGCTTTTATTTTCAACGTAGGCATCAAAGTTTTAGGTTATTTTTATAATTTTGGCCGGTTACCTACATCTTAAAGATTTCTGCCTTTCTTCTTTTATAAGCTGAAGTTCCATTTATATTCCTATCTCAATATATAGGCTGAAAGAAGATACGGCTTGGCATCCTGTGTGGAAAGAGGAATTTGATTCAGTACCTCTTATGCGTAAAGCAATCATATATGGATATGGTCCATTTCGACCGTGGATGTCTATAGCTCATTGGTAAGGTACCTTGGATGGTTCCTTGGGGATTATCATTTGTCAAGGATTGCAAGAATAACCTGACTTCATATCAAGATATCCTGTATGTGAATTGACCGCTTGCTCTCGCTCTCTTTCACTAATATGCAACAATTTGTTCTGCATAATAGGTTGTTGTGGCACTTCAATTTGAAAATATTCAGACCAAATGAAGTGAAAAGAGTGAAGATAAGCCTAGCTTGCGTTTTTGCATTTATGTTTATTGGATGGCCATTGATCATCTACAAGGCTGGGATTCTCGGATGGGTCAAGTTCTGGTTAATGCCATGGCTGGGCTACCACTTTTGGGTAACATCATCTGCTTGCCTCTTGATATTATATTTTCCCTATGTTCAATTTAACTGATGATCTGCACTGAATGGTGACTTGTCATGGATCTCCATGGTGGAACATTAAATTAACAAACTAGCTCAAAATTAGATAAGAGGATTATATGATGATTGATGCCATAGACACTAACAAGAATGAACTGCGTAACTTAGACCACCGTATCTGAGTATCTTTTGACATTGTTGAAACATAAATCTTAGTGAAGCTTATATCTTGCGAGTTGTATGAATATTACTGATACAAATAAAAAATGATTAATACCATGCTTCCAAGATGATGAAATGATGATCTGATGTTTATGCTGCTATTATTCATTCATGGTGGGTGACTGTTGTTTTGTCATTCTTGTTAAAAACTGCATGATTGTGAAACTAGCCCATATATATATATTCTTTTCACTAAAAGTCTCACTAAGGAAGATTGTTGTTTGTGGATGGGACGATCTACATCTATCTTTTGGTTATTGTTTGGCGTTTGCCTACTTATGGTTTTGTATCTAAGAATTACCTTTTATTTCTTGCTTAGATGAGCACTTTCACCATGGTCCATCACACAGCTCCTCATATACCATTTAAATCTTCAGAAGAGTGGAATGCAGCCCAAGCACAGCTCAATGGAACGGTTCATTGTGCTTACCCTCAGTGGTATAGATCATCTATTTTAGTTTTTCTTTTTCTCTGTTCTCTTCCTCAGTACTTTACTCATTTGTTTCTTAATTTAATATTGCTAATCTAAAAATTCTCTCATTGTTGGGCAAGTACTAAGCAGTTAAGGTGCTGTTTAGGTGTGTTTTCTGTAGATTAGTTTCTTAGAATGTTTTATGAAGCCATGTTAAAAAGAGATTCTTGCACTGTTCATGAGTTTCCTTTACCATCAGCCAGTTAACCGCGAATATAATCTCTTCCCATGTAGGATCGAGATTCTATGCCACGACATCAATGTGCACATCCCCCACCACATTTCTCCAAGAATCCCAAGTTACAACTTACGTGCAGCCCACAAGTCTCTTCAAGAGAACTGGGGAAAGGTAATGGCCTGAACCGAATGCATGTCTGCGTTTTTCTTTTAGACACATTTTGGATTTCAGTTCTTGAAAGGTTAATGCTGCCTTGCATTGCATCTATTCTCCTCCCATTGATGCTAACAGTCTAATTCTTTCGTTTCATATTTGTTTTCCCTCCAACTCCTTCTATAGTATCTGAACGAGGCTTCATGGAATTGGCGATTAATGAAGACGATCATGACGATGTGCCATGTCTACAGTAAAGAGGAAAACTACGTCGCTTTTGACCGACTCAACCCAGAAGATTCTTATCCCATTACATTCCTCAGGAAAGTTATGCCTGATATTGCTTGATTTTATTATATCTTACCAACCTTCAGGAACATAGACACTTTCGCTTCTTTCTATCTCGGTGCAATTCTTTTCTCCACAAATTTTGAGGAATGAATGGAAGGAACTTGGTGTCCTATATCGAGTTGATGAATTTCTCTCTGCTGTACTTTCCAGTTCGTCGCTCTCCCTTTTTTTACGACGAAACTATTCCTTTGCCCAGTAGTAATGTTCTGTAACCTTTTCTTTACATAGTTGTTACCTAAAGAGAAAAGACAGACACTTTAGTGCTTTCTGTTGCCACTTTACAAAAAGTTCGGAAACATTCTAGTTTCCAAACACACCTGCTGACAGAAGACCAATACAACACTAACTATTATCATTATTTTTTGTTCTGCAGCAACCATTAGTAGGAACTTAGAAAGTTAAAAAAAACAAAATCATTAGTTTTAAGGGTATTATTTTGATTTGAAAGCTTGTTTTGCTACCTCCAAAGTTCATGTAATGCCTTGGCAAACTGAAAGAGTTGCAGTACAGAAAGTAATGATTTGGTGAACCAAAAAAGAGAGACCATGTGATTTTTGAAACAGAGAAATGTTATATATATACAACTTTATGCCAATAGGGACGTGATTTTATATTAGAGCAGTTGAAACTGTTCACATGACAACAAGGATCTCTCTGTCTGTCCTCTGCAAATATGGAATCTTGTTCACCACCAGATCCATGGTTGGTTCATATCTCAGTGAGAGCTTGTCAGATGATATTTATTTAACAAAAGTTTTTCAGAACTATCTGTTGTTTTTATTTTTTTAATAAGGATCTGTCATTACATATATTCTCTCTTATGTATGTATAGAGCAATATTATTGATTCGAATGACATTGTTTCTGCTTTATTACTAGAAAGTTTTGACAAAAGATTTGAAGTTTGGTCTGTTTTCAGAAGGGAAAAAAATAACAATGTGATTCAACTGGGGAAGATGGAGATGAAAGAAATATTGAGATTATCTATTACTGTAATAATGGGTGAACCCATACAAACTCTGCTCTAAAATTTCCTCTAAATAATGGCAATGGCAACTAAATTTTGACTCTCTCCCTTTCGTTTTGTTCGTCCTGCTTAGCTTTCTTAACCAACGTCTCTGGTTTCCGTCGAACCGAGAGGCCCTGCTATATACATCTCTTCATATTTCTTCGACTACCCTGTATCTTACAAATCTATGATACTACGGGAGCAGGTGGTGTCTCCCATATGTCGAAGACATTTTCCTCACTGTGAAGTGCGAAAAGGCGATCCCCGCCAATGGAGAAATCGCAGATTGAACCGCCGAAGCTTCGGCGGAGCCTGGACGTCAAAACCCAGTCAGGTCCACACAAGACTGATATGGAATCATTCATGGATGAAAAGAGCTGCCCCTCATGTAATGCTAATTTGGGGTAACAAGGCTCTTCTGGCATCCTCCCCTTCATTAGCCTACTTCTTGAGCTCCACCTGATACTCCCCCCACTGCTGCTTCTCAAATCCAAAAACCCCAAATCTTCATATTGATTCACCACACAGATTGAGCTGTTCTCCTCCATGGCTATGGCATCTCTCACTCTCTTCTCATCTACAGTCAATGGAGCTCCAATGTCAGACCAAGACCAGACCATTTTCTTGTTCCTGAAATCCAACAGGCTAATGTAGCAGTTGTCCTTCCTAGGAAACAGGGTTGCAACCAACAAGCAATTGGTTCCATTCAGCCATTGGAGCTTGTCAGCATCTCCAAGAGACCAACCTGCTGGTTCATAGAAAAAATCTGTCTGTTTCCCTGTAATTTGGTCCCAAACGCCAATTCCATACTCATTGCTTCTGCCTTTACAACTTGAGAAGATCTTATAATCTGAGCTGAAACTCAGAGCTCCGGCCGTGCAGCTCTTTACCTGATTCTCGTGGCTGACTTGAAACTTATGCCGGAGCTCGCCGGTTGACTTGCTGAACAGACCCATTCCGCCGTCGCCGCGGCCTAGTCTCTCGCACACGCTGATCATGATGCTCTCGGCGTCGATCCAGCCCACGTCGTTGACTCTCTGGTAATCGAGGTTGACCGGCCGGTGTCCGTCGAGCATCCAATCGTAGACATGAACCATACAGCCATGAGCGACGCAGCAGCCGCCGTCGGGACCGGCTCGGATGGCGGTCCCGTCTCCCGGGGCCTGGCCGGTCACAGAATGCGAAAGCTTCAATCTATTGCCGTCGAATTGGCCCCATTTGGCGGAGCGGAAGTGGTCCTGCAGGCCGTAGAAGAGGGCCTCCCGATAGAGAAGTTTCTCCGGCATATTTGCCGGCACGTAGAGCTCGCCGGTGCGCAAGAGATCAAGGAGGACGCCGAAGCAATCAGGGTTCCGATCAATGAAGAATTCGTCGGAATTATCGGATTGTAAATCCCAATTCTCGTCGAAGAGTGCCCCAAACATGGAATTCCGGCCGGCATTCGCGAGAGTTGTGGCGGTCGTTTCGAACATTCTACCCCCAACATTGAATCTCACCCTATCTTTCTGAATTCCCATGATTTAATTCCCTCGAAATGGAGAAACCCAGATGGGGTTTTTCAATCAGAAACGAATTAGATTCTTCCTCGGAGACAAAATCAAATTCACGAGGTAAAACAGGGGATTAAAGATTAATCTCTCCCGCGAAGCTGGAGAAAACCAACGATGGAAGAGAGCTTAAATTACAAGATAGACGAACCAGAAGAGATAACCAAATATGACCAGAAACAGAATCAACAGAAACAACAAACCTCAAAACCAGGATAAGAGAATAAGAAACAAATTCAAATAGCCAATTAGAGGGAAATAGAAGGAGAAATTACACGACTCTCGAGCTGAAAACAGAGGAAAGGCAAAGAATGGATGAAATTGATCGTCTGCAGATACTTTTTTTTTCTCTCTTTCCTGAACAAAATTATGATCTGGGTTTTAAAATTTATGGGATTTGGTGCAGAGGAATTAAAGAGTTTGGAGCGGTTGGATTTCAAAAAGTTGACTCTCTGCTTCATAGGGGTCTGGTCCGGAGTTTGGACATAGCCGAACTTGAAAGAGAAAAATCAACGACAAAAATCATTGGCATAGCGGGCTCCGCCTGAAATCTGATGCATCTTTAATTCTGCACTGTCTGATGAATCTCATCATGATGATCATGGAGGGCTTCCCCGATCCCACCGTGGGCTCGGCGCACGAGAACAAAATTGACGCAACTCAGTAATTTCTCGCAATTAATAAAATCAGCCCTCTCTCGCACCCCCAAGGAACCTTGTCGTCTGGCTCTGGGTGTATTTTATTTCACTGCCCTTCATTTGCATTAATTTAAAAGGAAGACCGGAAATTTTGTCTAATTACACTTCACCCCACCCAATAATTATCCTTCTACTTATTAGGATCCATTACAATTTTAGCCCCTAAATTTTAAAAGTGACCCGTATATTTTTGTATTTTCAGTTAAATCTAATGATAGGTACTGAACTTTTTAAAGTATCGGTAGATTTTTTTACTTTTAATTTTATAATTAATAAATTTTCGAACTTCCACTTCGGTGTTTTATAAGTTTTTGATCCATTTGATTTTTTTTAAAATTTCACAGATTTATTAGACAGAAAATTAAAAGAATATATAATTCTAGAGTAACCCTCAACCCTTTAATAGTGTGAAAATATTTAATTAGAATTCTACCAGACTAGCATTCATTACTATGTCAAATGAAAATATAGTGAAAAGTAAATCAATTCATTTAAGTTTTTTAACTTTTTATTTGTGAAAATGAAGAGGTGGAACCAAACGACTCTTTGACGCAAAAGCAAGCATAGTTCAATGGTAATTGTGAGTTCGATCCCTACCCCATATATTGTACTTAAAAAACACACGACTCTTTGACAGGAAAAAAATATCTATGCAAACTATATTTTAAAATCTCAAACTATACATTAGAATGTTGTGAGGAATAAAATATTGATGATAATAATAATTGAAAATGCAAAATAAGAGATGTCATATAAAGGGGAACGTGCAAATAGTGCAATAGAATTTCAATAATTGATAAATTAGAAAAAAAAAATATTTAAATCGATTTGTTCTTCAAATCAAATGAATGATTTATGCTTTGATTAGTTGCTTAAGTGATAAGATTTATTTCAACAACTTTGTAATTCAGAGTTTAGAAAATGAGATTTTTCTTTCACCAATTTTGCATTCAATCATACATCTTATAGTTTAAAACTTCTATCAATCTTAAGATGGTGATTATGATGTGTAAACCAATTCTTTTGTACCTAAATGGATAGGCATTAAACTTGAAGCAAATTAGTGATAACTTTAAAATAAATCACTTTTCAAATGAAAAAAAAAATATTAAAAGAAAAAAAAACTTTAAATAAAGCGCAATAGTAACACCTTTAAGAGTTTGAAAATTGGGCATTTTCCATATCTTTCATCCTCTTTAATAGTATTAATTATTATAATCTGTTTTATTGTATTCTTTTTCTTCAACATTTATTGTTTTGTGTTTGTACAAAGAAAAGTCAGAAACTCCCCTATTTCTTAATTTTGTAACATTGAGAATGGTTCAAAGTTAAACTCTATTATTATTATTATTATTATTTATTTTGAGAAAAAAGTTACTTGGTTAATGTTTTGTAAAACTTGAACAATCTTATCAAAATTTAATAACTTCTGTGCTAAAAAAAAAATTTAATTTCTGACTAGTTGAAAATTTTATATAAGATTTTTATATTTAGAACAATATTTTTGAACATGATAAAAGCTTTAATGAAATTTTCATAACTGATTCTTTTTTCTAAGCTTAGTGATGGTAGGGTGGGTGGTCGANCTTCAGAGACATGTACGAGTAGGGATTTGAATCTCCAACATTTTAGTTGGGAATATATGTCATAATCAGTCGATATAGGTTTAAATTCATCGTCAATGATACAAAAAATAGTATCTTATCTACTAAATTGTGCTAAAATGGATATGAATTTTTTAAAATAGAAATATGTACCTAAAGAATTGACATAGTTTGCATGTATATCATATATTAGGTAGTGCTGCACCAACCTAATTAATTGATTAAAGCACCAAATCTTCCATTAAAAGGTCGTAAGTTCGAATTTCATCGCACATGCTGTACTAACAAAAATAGTGTACTCAACCTCAAACTCTAAATCAGTCTTATTTAAATTTGGTTACGTTAAAAAGATAATATTACTTAAAATTAATTTTTTAAATACATGACCTTTTCCATATATTAGGAAACTTGATGTATGGATGCCACGTCATTAATAACTAAATCATTGCTTCACGCGCCAGGGCCAGAAAATAAGTCTTTTTCAGTTTTTTTTTTTAAAATAAATATTTTAGTTATTTATGTGAAGTGAAGTGAAGTGAAGACCTCCCGTTACGCTAAAGAAAAACATCGATAAGCCCACAGAACATTTTTAATTTTTAATATTCTTTTTACTCAATTTTATATTCACATCGTTTTTTTTTTTCCGAATACTAAATTGTCTAATAAAATATCCAGTTTTCCCCCTAAAATAAATACGTGCATTTATTTATTGAATGGCTACATTAGTTTTATTACAACCATTATTGAAAGTATATATATAAAAACATAAAATAATTGAAATTACTTTCAAAGAAAAACACCAAAATTATGATTTTTTTTTAGATTCTTATAATATGTGAGATAATAATTAGGGGGGATTAAAGATTATTTTATATTCATTTTTTTAGAATATTGCTGCCATTCAATGAATTTTTTTTTTTTTTTTGAGATTTTGACAATATTTGAGATAATAATTAGGAAATAGAAGATTATTTTATAAGATAGGAGAATTTGAACTTACAATTTTAAAGAGAGTTGTTAGTATAATGTGGGGTGGAGAATCGAACTCACAGTCTCTTTATCTGAATATATATCAATTAATGAACTTTTGATTTCGTATTTAATAAAGAAGTTTGGGTTGGACTTCAATTTCATAATGTAATGCTATAAACTTGAAGTATATTCTGAAAATGAATTTAAACTTTATTTGGGTAAAAAAGAATCATAAAATCGGATAAAAAGAAGGCAATTGTGCACTTTTTTACTAGTTTTCATGCTTTAATTGAGAGATAAGGCCGGCCGATAACTTTAAATTTGCCTATCATTTTGTTTCATGCATATTTTGGTTGAATTATCTAATAGAGTGATATTGTAAATGCTAGATTTTTTATTTTTTTTGAAAGTAATAGTTAAATTAAATTAGGTCTCTTCGGCAATAATTGAAGGGAAATCTCCCATTATACATTCCAAAGCCCTTGAGGGTAATTAGAAGATCAAAAAGACGTTGCTGAAACCCCCATTTTGGTTAAAAAATGGGCAGGTTTGTTACAAATTCGAGCGACATGGACGAAGGAAAGCGATTCGAAGGACAGGACGAGCGAGCATACTTCCATCAAGAGGTTCAGTTCATCACCTAATGTAGAGATTAAAAGTAAATACTAGACATTATATAACATATAATTTTAAATAAAGAAAATCAAAAGCGCAATATATGGCTTCCTTTTACAAATAATAACTTGAGATAAGATAAGAACCGAAGATTAGGATATCATAAATAGCGGGAGATTATTGTAAACTCCTCTTGCCCGCCACAAAAAATGTTTTTAATATCACTATTCTTTGCCATATATATAAAATGTATTCTCTCGTTAATTAAAACTCTATTAATTATCATTTGTTGCTGACATGAGTTGGCACGTGTATTTGACCAAGAGGTCATGAGTTCGAATCTCCTATCTTCACTTATACACCGTATGGAGAACTGTTGGGTTCAGATTAATTGTTTTTGTGTTTCCTTAATTTCTCTATATATATCTCTAACAGTCCATCTATCTATAATTTAATACTCTACGAAATTTCTCGAAAATAATCAATATGCATAAAGACACTCACAAACCCTAATACATAAATCAATAGCTTTATAATTTGTATGATTGAGGTTGGTTGGAATGACAAGGGGTTAGTGATAGTACTCAAAGCATTCTTAACATTATTTACGAATCAGCCATTGCTTGAGACTATGGAACAGTGACTTCATTTCAAGTTTTCTTAAACTCAAAGCGATTATTTTTCAAGAAAATAAAAAATCTCAAAGTGATTAAAAAGATGACTTCTTCAAACTTCACTCTTACCCTTTTCTTTTCCTATAAATAATTATAATCTTCTTTTTAGTTGTTCAAGGCCCCATTGGCACACATCAATTGACTAATAAATATAAGTATATATATATATATGCTCGTTTCTTTTCAAATAATTCTTCCCACTTGCCTTAGAAAATAACAAAAACAGACTATTTGTAGCCTTTTCAATTTATGGATATGAAGGCAACTAATTCACCTTAACAAAAAGAAATTTTCCACTTGTGATTTCTACTTTCTGCTCTATTTTTGTGTCAAAATCCATTTAAAAGTTATTAAGGGCTTCATTAAGTGGAAGGGAGGAATTCAAAATTTTAATTAACTTTTTATATAAATTATTGGGGGCAGAAATAAGTAGATGTATTTGATTATCTCAATTAAATTGACAGTCTTAAAACATATATTCTTCATCTAATTCATCTCAAATACTATTAAAGTCATAAGATAATACATTAAAAATAATAAATAAATCAACATGACCAACAACGAAAAGATTCACGACAAATTAAAAACTCACCATTATCAAGCAGAAAAGCCAACATTTATGTTGATCCAATATTCAACATGAGAGGTTAGGTGAACTTTAAATCTACTAGGCTAACGACCTAAGTACACTCTGAAATTTAAGTTAATATTTAGTTTGAACTAGTGTCGAGTCCAAGTTAATATAGTGTGTAGAGATCGCATACCTTTGTGAAGGCGCGGAACTTCACTTTTTATTGAGAAGTATTGGACTATGATTGCGGCATCCATACCTATCACTCAACGAAATTCTTCTACAAATTTTCCACCGGCATAATTTTCTCCCTATCATAGCTAAATTGTGCTCTACCTTATGCATGTTTGGCCACTCTCTCCTCATTGTTTCAAGGCGAGAAGGGTCGCATATTTACTTTTGGCTTCATCCCTAACAACTTAGACTCCTAGAAGCTAAAAAAAATTCTCTAAAGGGTCCTTCCGAAAGTTGGTATAATCATAAATTCAATTCGATAAAGGAAAGAAAAGAAAACGTTGACCACGTGGGAAAGGATGGCCCACTAAACAAACCTATGCTATTGGAAGGAAGTGTTAGTCATATTTGTGAGGCTATAGACATAGAGTAATTGCATAGAAAGCATTTAGTTGGGAAGAATTAATTGGGATTATGAGTTAGGTTAGTAAAACTAAAGAATTTGGACCACCATGTTCCTAAAGTAAAGTTCAAATCTGACAACACCTCTTAGATTTTTCTTTTTCTTTTTCACACACTTACTTTTAGATCATATTGCTTCCTAAGAAGTGCCCTCGTTTTTATTTTTTTGGGTTCATGTCCAATTATATAAGTTATGGGTCCCATGAAGAAAATGGATGTCACTGTATTTCTCTCTATATATTTGTGCACTTTGGATAAGACCTCAAAATATAGCTTTGGATCTTATGTTATATTTGGGCAGGCAACACATATATATGCATCCAATATATGTATTCGATTTGATAGTGTCTCACTGTCTCGAGAAAACTGAACATGGTTCGGTATAAATTATCACTAAATTCAAAACAAGTCCGTAGGTTAAAAAGTATATTTATTATTTATATTTATATTCTTAATATCAAGGGCAGATAAAATATAATTGGGCCGTCTGAAGACAATTTTGGGCTTATTTTGATCTTTGGACAGGCCCATATAGGAGTGGGGTTGGTAAGGTTGTGGCGGGCCTAGCCCAATAATTGACCAATACATCAGCTTATTTATGGAATCTAATACGGGCCCAATAATAGGTACTATGCCACATTAATTGGGGCGAAAAAGAAAAGCATATTTTGATCAGTATTTTCTTTTAGTACTATTTTGACCGTATAAAACTATATATATATTTTTCAAAATTGATTATAGCCGAGAAAATACCAAGACAACCCAACTCCCTCGGCCAATATTAATGATATTAAATACGACACAAAATCATGCCCACGAGTAAACTCGTCACGTAGATAGCTATAGTACAGAGTTTCAAGGTAAATATAAAAGTACTGTTGGATATTTTATTATCATTTAAATATTTTGTTTCAACCAAAAAAAAGACTGCATTAAACTTTGTGGGGATGTTGTTCTTGTTTGTACAAGCACTAATAAATTGCTAAGCTACCATTCCTGTGAAAAAACATTGTCATTAATTGCTTTTATTTCCAATGATACTATTAAAGTTTTATGATAATCTAAAAGTTGTTCGGCAATAAATAATTCAAGATTTTTTTCTCTTTCATCTCAATATTTGTTACATAATAAATTACTATTCCTTAGTCTAATATAAACATGATAATATATTAAATATTCTCAAACATAATATGTTTGAATAGATGTGAATAAAAGGTCAAAATAATATCAAACTCTAATTAGTCATTTTTATTTTTTATTTTTTTAATGTCTCTAATAGTGTAATTCCACGTAATCGAAATCTACATTATTATTTATTATTATTATTTTATTTTTTTTTACTATTAGGGGTGGGTAAGGATTCAAATCTTTGAATTATTTGACTTAAAAAATTATTCTTATTAGTACTTTATGAACTTTTTAAAGTTGATTAATCGATATTGTTAATAATATTAAATTAAATAATGATATGATACGTCTATTAGAGAAAAATAGTCTGATGATAGAAGATAGAAGAGGAGAGAAGGGAACAAAAATACATCACTAAACAAATGAAATATCATTATCATATCTATTTGAAAAGATAAATAAATATACAAGGAAGCCAAAAGTATCCACAAATGCATGGGGTGATAATGGGAAAAAATAAGGTCAAAAGCAAGTGGAAAAGTGATTGTTGGTTAAGATAAGAGGGGCTCCATTAACTTAAAGATTGAGGAATGTTTCTAATTATGAAAAGTCATTATGTCTGTTGAGTTATTTTTACTCCTCAATTAATACCCATCATTAATCCCCCCTCTTTCTAATATTGCATGCCCCAATACAACATGAAATCATTTGATTAACTTTAATAATTATAATCAAAATCTCCCCAAACACTTGGTAATTATGTATTTGGACCCATAATCTTCTTTAAAAAAGAAAAAGAAAAAAAATCCATTTAGATTTAGTTTGGATCGAAGCTTATCTAAGTTAATAAAGTAATTTATTATAATGTACCAATGGCACCCACGTTATAATATTATTAATTTGAAGTAATGCCTCTTTTTTTTTCACTTTATAAACTTTAGAATTAGATCATTGTTTATTTTTTTGTTTGGCTGATCAGGAGTAAAGTGAATTTAGGACAATTTTGTTTTTTTTTTTAATAAATAATACTTTAAAACCATTTATTTTTTCTATAAACATATTAGGAAAATAATATATTTTATTGCTTTATCTTTATAGTCGGTTCAACGGGCCAATTTTATTCTTATATTTTAATTTCATCAAATTGGATTATAATATTGAATAACTCGAGTTACACATCTACTAATCAATAAAAAAAGAAAAAAAATTGAATAAAGCCACATCACCACAGCATTATCCCCCCGAAAAAAAAAAAGTTGAGATTTAGTTGTGTAATTATAAAATATGCTTGGCTGTTTAGCATAATAAACAAACATGACATTACTTGAAAATGCTAAATTACTTTACTTTTATTGATAGATGGAAAATAAAAAGAGAGAAAGGAAGAAAAAATATGTCACTTTTTAAAAGTGGCAATGGGAAAGAAGAGTTGTCGGGTTCAAAGTCCAATCTTATAATCAAACATTTCATATTACCATAATCATCTACATGAAATTGAATAACATTATTTCTTTACTTTTTTTTTTCTTGTTTTATACCAATAAATTATTTAGAAATGTATTTTCAAACCAATCAAACTCAAATGTAATATAAAGCACATTAAAAAGAGTCACACTTATTTATTACGTGACATGTTTAAAAATACATATTAAATTTATCGTATGATATAGAATTTTCTATAAATTATTTTTACATGACATCAAATAATATTTTTAAAAATAAATAGTAATGTCAAACATTTTTAAAAAAGCATACGAATATACTAACAATCGAATCTAAAAAGAACTACTAAAGGAATTTAACTTTGTTTTTGAAAAATCACTCTAGAAAAGTTTGAAATTCCCTAAAATGGGTGGGGTGGTGGGAAAAACAATCTGCAATTATTCGAGGGAAACGAGGTGGTGTTTGGAGTTTGACACCTTTTTTTCTTCTTTTTTTTGGGTCAAAATAACAACTTCCACTACCAAATTTCTTAGCTAATCCATTGAATTTTGTTCACATGTCATGAATTTATCTCCTAAAAAAAACAAGAGGAAAAAAAAATTGAGTGTAGACATCTTTTTAGGAGGATGATGACTATGTACAGAATGGAAGTTTTCCTTTGTAAAGGAATGCATTCACTAACTAATCCAATACAACCCATTCAACTAATCTCAATTAGAATGGACTAACTAATAAACTTTTCAACAAGGCTAGATTTTAGTGATGGAATGAACTATAAAATTAAAGCAACACTTAAAAAAAAAACTGTTTAATGAATATAGAACCATCAATTCAATCAATATATTTCATATTTATGAAGTCCATCCACAACTTAATCTATAATTCAAAAAAGAAAAATATTTTGTTCCTTATCAGTGATAATGAAATTTTATTCTCACCACCATTGAATATTTGAAAACTCTTTATTTTTTCAAAGAAGTATCTGTTTTTGCACTTCTCTTGCTCTATTGTCAAATATTTAATGATAGTAAGGATAAGATCGATCCTTACTAATAAAGAACCAACTATTTTCTTTAAAAAAAATGACTTTTTCATAAACAAATAATCAAAACTGGTAATAATATCTCAAAGAAAAATTTACCAAAAAATCGACGGACTCATCTACTTGACTCATCTACTTGAGCTCTTTGACATGGGTCAAGCTAAAAAGAAAGGGGAGAGACAATTACCCATTTTCTAGTTCATGTTAGACTAAAAAGTTAAAATCTTTTAAAACTCTCCCTAATTTTTCTTTTCAAGAAATGTTAAAATATAAAACTTTACCCTTCTTATAAAAAATTCTAACTCAAACTCTGTCCCGTGCTAGAGCAACGAGAGGGGTGTGTGTTGGGAGTTGATGAGTCTTAAAACATAGAAGTAAGCATAGGAAATTGAGCTTGAACAGTGTAAGAATTGAATTGGGGATGAGTAGCAAAACATGGTAAGAGGGTGATGATTCCTCAGAATACTTGAATGCGAAGCCTGTCCTCTCTTTTCATGTTTATGATACAAAGAAAGTAACATAGCTTTCAACACAAACTTCGCCTCCAAAAAGTTAAAATTCCTTTGCCTCCAAGTGGGAATCCTTGACATGGATCTTTCCACCCTCCCACACTTCAGAATTATTATAACATAAACATACTTATACATTTCAATCACTCAATGCTATTAAATTATGATCTATATGACTATGATTTTGAAAGATCTGATCTGTTTTTTGGGGTGTAGTAGTTGGGTCTTGGAGATGACAATGGTAATTTCCTTTTCCTCAATCAAAGGGAAGATTTGTATTAAAAAAAAAAAGGCTTGAATCAAGGTGAATCATTGCTACACTATTATTTGGATTTAGGATTATATCATAGGCTATGTATTCTATAATACGAATTCAACAAAAAACAATAGGAAATTGAAGATTTTAATATTAAATTTGTGGATTTGTATTTTAATATTTATACTTGGAGCAGGGGCGTATCATAGAAAGAAATTGAATATGAAAGCCCGGCGCAGAAAGTGAAACCAGAATCTAAGGCTATTCTTCCTATTCTATTTTATTCTCCCGTTGTCCAAAAGCCCAGATTTTTATTTTGAAACAGTTGCTTCCCTACAATAACAAATGATGATCAGCACTCATTCAAGACTGAGAGAATCATTGAATTCCCACCAACAAGCTCTGATAAATTCGCCAACCTAACCCTCCTTTTCTATTAACACCCACCTTCTCATTTATGAACCTCAACCTCTTAACTTTGGCTTTTACAGCTTCCTCTCTTCTCCTTCCTCATTTACACTCCCACTCTCTCTCTTTCTCACTCTCTCACGGAAGCTCTGCTGAAACATCTATCAAATATGCTAAACATAAACTAGAGCTTCATTGTTGCCCCAACGTTCGTCGCTTACAGACTGGGTAAGCTCAGATGTCGCCCTTGAAACCAGGAAATTTTGGTTATCCTGAAAACCCATATGCCATTCTTTTGGGTTATTCAGCTTATTAGTCGCTGTTTTTGCTTTATTTTGTGGCCATTATAGAGGTTTGAGAAATGGACTGTGGCTTTTTAGAGGGGTTTTTAGTCTGGGGATTCTATGGGAGTTGCAGAATCCAGGAAAGTTGCCGGAGATGGACCCGGGACCATTACGAGAGATTCTCTGTAAGTAACTAATGGCCGTGCTTTGGAAAACCTAAAAGGGGTGGGATTTGAGATTCTGGGTTGGCCGTGTGTTTCCGATATTCCTTACTTTCAAGAGTTTTTCTCAGATGGGTCTTCGTTTGTTCGGTTCCATTTTAGTTTTTGCACTGTTCTTCAAGCCTTTGGCTTGTCAGCAACCTAATACAGATGGGTTTTTTATCTCCGAGTTCTTGAAGAAGGTGGGCTTAAACTCTTCCCATGTCTACAATTTTTCTGCTCCCGTTTGTACCTGGAAAGGGGCTTTCTGTGACAAAAATGGAAATGTTATCGAGTTCGTGGCTTCTGGTGTAGGCCTCTCCGGTGCTATTCCCGACAACACAGTCGGAAAACTCAGCAGACTTCAGAGTTTGGATCTTAGCAACAACAAAATCACCGGATTTCCTACAGACTTTTGGAGTTTGGGCTTACTCAAGAGGCTCAATCTCTCGTCGAACCAGATTTCTGGCCCTCTCGGAGACAGCATTTGCAACTTTGGACAGCTTGAAAGCGTCGACATTTCCATCAATAATTTCTCTGGGAAAATTCCAGAATCTATAAGTTCATTACTCAGTCTCCGAGTCTTGAAGTTAGATCATAACAGGTTTGAAGAAAGCATCCCATCAGGAATCCTTAACTGCCAATCTCTGGTTTTCATGGACCTTTCGTACAATCAGTTGAAAGGGTCACTTCCGAATGGCTTTGGGGCTGCGTTCCCCAAGCTCGAAAGCTTGAACCTTGCAGGAAATGAGATTCATGGTCATGATTCAGATTTTTCTGGCCTCACAGCCGTGGCAGCTCTTAACTTATCTGGAAACTTGTTTCAAGGTTCGGTTATGGGGTTGTTCAAAGAGCAGTTGAAGGTCTTAGACATCAGCAGAAATCAATTTCAGGGTCAAATTTCTCAGGTACAGTACAATTCTAGTTACAACTTGTCTCATTTGGTGTATCTAGACTTGTCTGAGAATCAGCTTAGTGGAGAAATTTTCAACATTTTGGAGCGAGCCCAAAATCTCAAGTACCTTAATCTTGCTTATAATAGTTTTAGCAGCGGGGAATTTCTACATGTTAAATTGCTTTCGAGTTTAGAATACCTTAATTTATCCAAAATCGGCCTCATCAATCACATTCCTCCTGGAATCTCACAATTGAGTCATCTGAATACTCTTGACATCTCTCAGAATCATCTTACGGGCAGAATCCCATCATTGAGCGTCAAGAACCTTCAAATTCTTGATGTTTCGCGAAATAATTTGAGTGGAGAAATCCCTCTATCGCTCTTAGAAAAACTGCCATGGATGGAGAGATTCAACTTCTCCTACAATAACTTAACCTTTTGTGATTCCAATATTTCCTTAAAAACCCTCCATGCAGCCTTCCTTGGGTCATCAAACAGCTGCCCCATCGCTGCAAACCCGAGTCTCTTCATAAGAAAACCCAGTAAACACGAGGTCTTGAAGCTGGCTCTGGCTGTTACTTTCTCCATGATCTGCTTACTTCTAGCAGTGATATTTCTAGCATTCGGATGCAGAAGGAAAAGCAGAACGTGGGTGGTAAAGCAGGCCTCTTACAAAGAAGAGCAAAATATCTCGGGGCCCTTCTCTTTCCAGACTGATTCAACCACATGGGTGGCTGATGTTAAGCAGGCAACATCAGTCTCGGTAGTAATTTTTGAGAAGCCATTGTTGAATATAACCTTTGCAGACCTATTATCTGCAACTTCAAATTTCGACCGGGGAACCCTATTGGCAGAGGGCAAGTTTGGTCCTGTTTATAGAGGATTTCTACCCGGCGGAATTCATGTGGCTGTGAAAGTTTTGGTCCATGGTTCTACATTGACGGAACAGGAAGCTGCAAGAGAACTCGAGTATCTTGGTCGCATTAAACACCCAAATCTTGTGCCGTTAACTGGATATTGCTTGGCTGGGGATCAAAGAATTGCCATCTATGATTATATGGAGAACGGGACCTTGCAGAATTTGCTTCATGACTTGCCACTTGGTGTTCAAACAACAGAGGACTGGAGCACGGATACATGGGAAGAAGTCGACAATATTGGAATAGAAAATGTTGGTTCAGAAGGTATGCTAACAACTTGGAGATTCCGTCACAAAATCGCACTAGGTACTGCCCGAGCACTCGCATTTCTTCACCATGGGTGCTCGCCTCCAATCATTCATAGAGATGTTAAAGCCAGTAGCGTTTACCTAGATTATAACTTGGAGCCCAGATTATCAGATTTTGGACTGGCAAAGGTTTTTGGCAATGGTTTAAGCGAAGAGATTTCCCGTGGTTCACCTGGTTACACGCCACCAGAGTTCTTACAGCCCGAGAATGACTCTGTAACACCAAAAACTGATGTATATTGCTTTGGTGTTGTCCTGTTTGAGCTAGTTACTGGTAAGAAGCCAATTGGAGATGACTATCCTGAGGGAAAAGAAGCGCACTTGGTGAGTTGGGTAAGAGGACTTATTAGAAAGAATCAAGGATCAAGAGCTATTGATCCGAAAATTCGAGGTACAGGACCTGAGGATCAAATGGAGGAGGCCCTTAAGATTGCATATCTATGCACAGCTGACCTTCCATCAAAACGACCGAGTATGCAGCAGATAGTCGGACTTCTCAAGGACATCGAACCAACAGCTTAGCATGCAAATGACAGATAAAAAAAGAAAAGCATTGGGGTTCTAGTTCCTGTTATCTTCCCCCACAACCACCTACATTGGTTACTCCGGACTCCTTTGATGCTGCACGAGGAAGTGTACAGTATAGTCATCATGGAAAGATATGTTTTGAATGTTGATGTATTACTTCTTGCCTAGTGTTCATTGTGCAACATCAGAATTTAATGTCGAATACATGAGTTTGGTCCTGGGAACTGAAAAATGGGAATTTCCATCAAAATTTTGTCCATATTCATTTTTTTCATATCTTTCATGTGTCCTCTAAAGTATAACAAGAGTCCTCGATTTTTAGCAAGGTCATTAAATTTTCTCTCTTATCTGCATCCTCGAGACTTTGACTGTCTTTGAGGATATAACCCGGGGATGAAAGCATGAGAATGCAGCTGCTGGTACCCATTCTTTTCAACTATTATTTCAGCAGGGCAGTTGTGTTGGAGAATATGGTAGTTGAGGGGACCTTTGAGAGAACTTCAACTTGCCGTGAACTTTATGGAAAGGAAACCATTCATCTCGCTTGGGACCATTGTTGGAGTCCGAATCTATTTTTACGTACTTTTGGCTGTATGTAGTAGACATCTTTTTGCATGTGCTTTCCCTATAGGCTCCAACCATAATGCCAAATTGGGGAAGTTTCATAAACTCATGTTATGGCTGTCTATTAACAGTAAAATTTGAAGAAGATTCAAGTAAATATGATCTCAAAACAGCCCTCTAGTTAGTGTCATTGAAAATTTCTCCACATACCAAAGAAACACAGCATCAAAAAGAATCCAAAACGAGGGAAGGGGAGAAAAAATCATCACATTACTTGATTGGATAGAGTTTCTGGCCACCAACTTGTTTCACAAATTGATGGGTGAATCGCCAGCGCCGGCCACGGCCATTATTTCGAAATCTCACCCCTCCTGTTGACCCCACTGGCTCGGGTTGGCATTTTTTCAAACAGTTAAAGGACAATTGAGAAAATGTGGATCTCACGCATCACCCCACTACAATATCGATTTGGTGGATTGATGGAGGCGTGTGATTCTCGGCACCATGCTAATGGACAACATACTGACCCCACAAAGTATTAAATCCAGAAAAATTATTTAGACTCCATGGAATTTTGAGTATATGGGCTTGCGATGTGCTCGGAAGTTTAGAGAAATACCACAAGAAAAACCAAAGAGATTCACGTTTTTAAACAAACTGATGAGACTAGCTGCTAACGCATGCCACTCCATCTTCTTATATAATTGGGCATTCGGCTGGGCTGGGCCGGCACCTTTTTTTTTTCTTTCTTTCTCCAAAACGGCACATTTCTTCTTCTTATTTCTAATGTTAAATTACTGATACTATTTTGAGAAATTACAGTTACTAGTAGGTGATTGATTTTTCAATTTTGTATCTTTAGATCCTTAGTTTATTCGGCAATTTTTTAATTAACGAATTCATTAGATATAAAATCGACTTTGATATCTAAATATATTTTTTAGTACAACAAAGGTGGGATATGATGGATATCTTTTTAGTACAATATGGGAGTGAGGGGTTGAATTTATGACATTTTAATTGGAGATATATGTCAATTACCACTGAATTTGAGATAATGTACTGTTATTTTTATAAAATATTTAGACAAATCAAGGAATCAACATGGTGATAATTAGTGGAAACATAAGTATAGTTCAACTGGTTAACGTATGTAAAGTATAGTTCAACTAATTAATGTGTATATCTTCGATTTAAAGATCGTGATTAAAGACACGAGCTCCACCTTTCATTGCCAATTATTTTTAGGTTACTTTTTTCATTGTTTTTTAATACAACATGTGGGGATAGAAATTTGAACTCACAATTTTATTTGTCGGACATATATGTCTTAACCAATTGAGTTATGTTTAAATTAGCATACTCCACTTATAATTGTGTCTTGTTGTTCTTAGTTTTTTTTTACGAGAAAAAATTATTTTAAGAAAGGAAGGTTGAAATACTATTTTAGTTCTTATACTTCTTCTTTTTGTTTATGTTGATTTCTCTCGTCATTTTGATCTATGACCAAATGTCAAAGCGAGCATAGCTCAGCGGTAATTGACATATACCTCCAATAATGAGGTTATGAGTTCGATCCTCCGTCCTAAAAAGATCTATGACCAAATTAGAATTTTAAAAAAATAATAAATAAAGTGTTTCTTTTTGTGAAAAGTGCACTTTAAAATAACCGAAAGGAAAAAAGAATCTTCTTTTGCAAGTGTGGAATTTTTAGTAACTGACTTTGTGTTATTTTTTTGCAAAGCAAGAGAAAAAGGGACTGGTTTTTATAAAGGAAAAAAAAATGCATGGATTCGTTTGATATTTTTCTACGCGATTTGCAATGGTCAACAAAATTCTTATTCTGTAATCTGTATGCCTGTGCTTTGCGCGGGTAGCTATGAACCGTTGATTTTGACTATTTAAAATTTATAACTAATCTTAAATAAAATATATTCTGTATCTTTTTTTTATTATTATTTTATTTTAAAGTATAAAAACATAAAATTAATTAAAGAGTTAAATTTTTTTATATAATAACGTTTACCTCACTAAACTTTTTATATTTTTCATATTTATCTCATATAAAATTTACGTCTCAATAATTATTCTCGTTACTCACTTATTAGATTAATGTGACTAAAAAAAATTATTACTCACTCATTCGATTAATGTGACTAAAAAAATAGAAAAGTGTCATTTACTTGAAAATTTTTCACAAGCAAAAATAAACAACTTAACACATATTCCTCTATTACTTGGATTTTTTTCTTAAAAAAAATACATATTCATGGATTTTTCATTATTTTTTGTTCCTAAACATAACGATGCATAAAAGAAATTAAAACTTTGAGTCATTAAAAAAAGAGAATGACACAGAAGGAACAAAATGCAAGTATGTCTATTTTATAAGTTTTTTGAATAAATTACTTATATATTATAGGTAATCAAATCTTATTTGAAATTACAGTTATTAACATTGCATTGAATTAAAAATTAAAAGTTAACCTTAGATCAAACAATTTAATTAAAATATAAGAAAAACACAAAGACATTTACTAAAGAAAAAAACATATTGAAGGATAAAGAATGCTCGAATTTCGGTGAGAAAAAAGTTGGGAGCCCAAGAGTAAAAAAAAAAGACTCTATATAGTTGTAGAAGATAAATAGTTACAAAACTCTTGACATTCTTTATTAATTATAATTAAAAATAAGTTATAATTTTTAAAATTAATTTATAGAAACTAATAGACAATATTATACCTATTATAACTCTTTACATTTCAACATTTGACATTCTTTATTAATTATAATTAAAAATAAGTTATAATTTTTAAAATTAATTTATAGAAACGAACCGACAATACTATACATATTCTAACTCTTTACATTTCAATATTTAACATTATTAAATAATATAAACAAAGTGGAATTAATAGCAAAAAGGAAAAAAAAAAAGAGAGAAATGGGAGAAAGTGCATGAGAGAAAATTTATATTAAAAATAACTAAGTTACTCCAAATTAACCATGAAAATGTTTAAATTGAAAGGATAAAATAGAAAGAAAAAATTGATTCTATATCCTATTTTATATATAATATAAATATAGATATAGATAAATTATTTAATTATACTACTATTAAATAATTATTTTCTTTATTCCATTATGAGTTTGAATTCCATACCATTTACTTTGGAATCTGATAAGTGAGATTTCGAGTAAGTGTTTACATAATCTTATTCCATACATATGTTCAATTTTGTATAAAATGATTACTTTGTGTTCAATTATGATTGATTTGTTGCATATTTTTACCGAAATTATATTTTATCACTGGAAGGTTATAATACAGAGTTACAATTGTTATTAGTCAATAATTTAAAATGGAGTATTTTATCTAGATTTGTAATAAAGGTTATAGAACTAGTAGGAGTGATTGTATTGTAGAAGTGAATTTGAAAAATCATATTTAATTACATTTTGTAAAAGAGATTTAACTAAAATTTATTTAGGTTTGGTTTGAAGTGCAACTAATATTTCAAAAATCACCTCAAAATAATTTTATATTTTCACAAAATTAATTTTATCTTTTTACCAAATATTATCATTTTAAATGAAAGTGATTTTGATAATCACAAAATTTATTTTAACCATGACGAAATCACTCTCAAACATATTTTAGTATACGATACATGATTTTTAGATGAAAAAACAATAATATCATATTTTATCTTTATACAATTCACACATTTAAAATAATTTATGGTCCAACGAGCATAACTCAAATGATTAAGACAAATAAAAAATCTATATTCCATATATATATTTTGTTTAGTGAATTTTAAAGGATGAATTGATTCACACACAAAAAGAATCAATGTTACTGAAGCTTGGGTCAATAGTTATACGCAATGATTAGAAGTTCTTGTTATATAAACGTTTATTCTCTTATATGAATTTTTTTTTATTTTAAATATTCATTTCTACTTTATTGCCTTTATTTTTTATTTTTATTTTTTTGGTAAGATGCCATGTAAAAAAGTATAATACACCTCATCAAATAGAGAATCAAAATCAAATGATCTATAATACTTTAGTTAAAGCACATTAGTAAATGTTATAATCTTCTACTTTCTACTGAAGAAGGAATATGAATTAATTTAGAAAAAAAAATCTAAATTAAATTGACTAAAAAATAGTATTGATATATGAATTTGTAGTTATCTAAAATTTAGTTCTTCTAAAAAAATCTATTATTTAAAGATTATCTATTAGGAGGAAAGACCAGTTCAATGGATTCAAATTACATATTTTTTATTAAAAGACCGTGAGTTTGAATGCCACCCCACCCCACATATTGTATAAAAAAAATTCGGTTAGGAAATTTAAAGGAAAGACAATTCTACAGTAGATGTTTGCAATTTCATTAATAAAAACACGTGATTATAAAAATTTTAGATAAAAAAGAGGTTAGTAAATTACAAATATTTTAGATAATTCCAGAAAAAAGTACAAATATTTTATATAAGATCTTTCGTTTTTCAAATCCCCACCTTTATTTATTCCCTTTAATCTTTCTCTCTTTACGCAAGAAAAAAAAAAGAAAGAAAAAAGAGAAAACAAAACAAAACACCATGCATGGAAAAAGCAGTTAGAAACGGCGATGGGAATGCGTGAGGGGGCTAATCCAACGGCCACGATTTCATCTCTCCCAATTCGGAACCTGTGCCTCTGAAAAGTCTGGAATATTATAGCCGAGGCGACGACTTCGTCGTCTTCAGAAACCAAGCATAGAGAACTGCGCCTGAGACAGAGTGAATCGAAGAGCAACAAAACGACGTAGCAGCGATGTCCGACGAGGAGCACCACTTCGACTCCAAGGCCGACGCCGGAGCGTCCAAGACTTTCCCTCAGCAAGCCGGAACCATTCGCAAGAATGGCTACATCGTAATCAAGAACAGGCCCTGCAAGGTTTCTTTCATTTTTCCCCATTCCACTTTCGACTCTGAAGTTGATCAAAATTCTTGGGGTTTTTTTAATTTGTTGAAGCATGCAAGTGGGATTGGATTGGATTGTGCTATTTTATTCACTACTCTTTAACTTCTCGTCCAGATTCTTTATTTTAATTTTTGCTTGGCCCTTTGTTTTCAGAGAGGATAGACATTCGATTTCTTCGCTTGTTTCGATACTGATATTTCTAAATGAAGTATGTCGCTAACTTCTAACTCGGTGATTACTGATTTCGGTAATTGTCACTGTTAGGTTATATATTTAGCTTTTCCCCTTTAGATTTTCTTCGTGGGATCTTGTGCTTTTTAGGTTTTTAAGAATTGCTATGGATTTGGATGGTTTTTGCACAACTATTGTGGATGGAAACTCTGTATTGTCTTGGATGCTCAGCCTTTCAAGCTGATCTTGGTTACACGAGAAAGACTAGAATCATTTAGTTACCTAAAAATCAGGCGGTAAACCTATGATAACAATTGCAGGAGAAATGAACTTTGAAGAAGTTGTTCAAGATTTGACATAGTGGGTTTGGTGTAAGTGGAAGCTTGTGAAACTCGAGTGTTACTGGTTGATTATTTACTTATCTTGAATGCCAAGTGATTCTTTCACCCACGTTTGAAGTGTAATAAGAAATATGTGGCCTTGGTCTGTCATAAGAGTAGATCATGATTATGTTGTCTTTAGTCAGTTTTATTAGATGGACTTGGTTTATGGACTCGTTGAGTTCGTAAGTCCTGTTATTGGACACACCATTAAATATTTCAATGAGATCTCACTGCAATTTCATGCATACCAATACCATCAAATGTCCCAGCTGTTTCTTGTAGGACAAGCAGCGGATAGATGGCGGGGCGGTAAGGAGCGGACATAGGCCACATGTTGTAGTTTTTTTCGCAATGTCTCTCTTTTGAAATATGCTATGCACGCCGCCTTTTTGTGTCAAATATCAATATACATTATACAATGTCCAACGTTATAGTCCATTTGCCATGATAATGTGTAGTTGAAGTTTTACTCTTCAATATGGAGGCAGTCCATTGACTTGAAGGTTTTTTGAAGTAAGCTGTGCTTATATGGGATGGGATGCTTTCAAGCTACCTACCAAGCATATCATGTTGCAGTATATCACTGTTTTATTATTCCCATTAACCTCCTTTTCAGGTTGTTGAAGTTTCCACTTCAAAAACTGGAAAGCATGGACATGCAAAGTGTCACTTTGTGGCCATCGACATATTCAATGGGAAGAAACTTGAAGATATCGTTCCTTCTTCTCACAACTGTGATGTAATTTCTTTGTCATCCTCTTCTTGTGTTCTACTTTCTAAGTGGTGGTTTTATTGTTCTATGCAACTTTGCTTGTTAGTCCTCAATCCTCATATTACCAATGCTTCTGCAGGTTCCCCATGTTAATCGTACTGACTATCAGCTGATCGATATATCTGAGGATGGTTTTGTAAGTTCTATTATAATCTCCCTGTTCAAGACCTCCCTCTCAAAGAAAAAAAGGAAAAAAAAACACACGTTCGTAAAGACTGAACAAACAAGAGAAATGAAGGTAAGATGGAGTCTTGACCAATTATCTTGTTATTTTGCAGGTCAGTCTCCTTACTGAAAATGGAAACACTAAGGATGATTTGAAGCTTCCCACCGATGATAATCTGCTGACGCAGGTATACAACGATGACATCACTATATTTACAAACCTTCAAGTCATTACCATGTAGTTTTCTGCAACTTCATAAATTTTCATTTATTTTCATGTCGATAGCTTAAAGATGGGTTTGCTGAAGGAAAAGATCTCGTCCTAACTGTCATGTCTGCAATGGGAGAAGAGCAGATCTGTGCTCTCAAGGACATCGGTCCTAAAAACTAAACACAAAGCTACGGCTACATCAGATATCTCGGAATCCCCCAAACCAAAAACCGTCCGGTAGTTCTATCAAGTATGTCTATATGTAATAAAACCATATTATCAGCAGTGTGCTGAAAATATTACAGGAAACGTCAGACGAAACTTCTGATCCTTGCACACTGCTAAAGGATTTGGATACATATTTCACCCTTATTCTATATAGTACAATACTTAAAAAGTCTGTGTAACCCCCCTCTCGTTTTCTCAGCCATGACGTATATCATTCTAACCCTTTTGAATTTGCCTAAGATCCCGGATTTTTCTTATACAGGTAGTAAAAACAGGAAGATAAACAGTTGATCTGGTCTTCTGGTCTCTTTTCCCTTTTTTCTTTTGTATAAAGGCTGTTCATTAGAGCATTTCATCGTTAGTGAGTGGCCACTGTTTCCTTGAACCAAAAGAGAAGAAACAGGTCCGAGGAGTTGGCCCGACCGATATGACAAGCTCTATAATTATTGTCCTAAAGGCAGACAACACAACTTAGTTGGATATGTGTGTCACAAAAACAAGCTGCTGAACCACACAAATCTTTACACTCCAACAAACCCACGTCTCTCTTAATTTCTTATGTTAAATAGTGCAATCTTATCATCATATGAATTATCTTATATGTCCTCAATTTCGTACTCCATGGTTAGATTCAATGGAAATAATGTCCAACTTAATAAGTTTTAGGCATTTTTTTTTGTACATGACAACAATCATTATTGTACTTCACTCCTATACTTGTATAAAAGAGGTAAGACTATAAATGCAGTTTATTGTAAGGATAAACAATAATTTCACTAGCAATGTTTGGTGTTTGTATGATATAAAATCTCTAATACAATATATTATAGAACTATCATTAAGCTCCTGCGTGGCGAGATCGAAATCGGTGACGAAAATATCAAAATTTTTCACAGAAATTTGGAGAGAAATTTTCCCTCTGACTCCCAGACTTAGTCAAATAATGGGAGATTAATTTACTGCTATAGTTTTTTCTTTCCTTTTTCCGTTTTATGTTTTTTTTTTCAAGTGTTCTTTTAACTCACTCAAATTAGTATTTTTAATTTGAATGGTTTAAGCACTTAACATTTTTATAATTATAAACACAATTGAAGTGGGAGAATTTAAATTCAAGATGAATATTTTATGCCAGCGGTTTTTGGTCAATTATTTGCTTCTTATATATTAAAACTTGGGCAATTCGTTAATATGTATTTATTTGACTTTTGATGGAAGCTTCTATTAGAATTACCTACTTATTTATTAAAGTAGAAATTAAAATGCAGACATAAATTAATTGTAGCATATAAAAAAGTTAATTTAGAAGAAATAAGAACATGTTGGGAGACATTAATAATTGATCAAAGACATGGTTGCAAAAATATCCTCTACGAGTTTAATGCACAAAATCTTTGTCTACCTAAATTAAATACCAAGTATGAATTAAACAATATATATAATTGTTTTTCCTAATTTTAAAATAGAAGAATAAGGAGGAACGGAAGGAAATTAATAAAAAAATTAAGAAATGGAATTGGTCACTGTATTTGAGTCAAAAGAGCAGGCCCATGTGGCCACCTACGCCGTGAAAGAGAACCGTTAACTGACAGAAGCCAACGGCTACGAAACGATCCGACGGTGGGACGTCCCTGTTTGGTGACGGAGAAATTGACGGCATCCGTTAACTGAAACCACCTGAGTCAATTTACAGTCAAAGACACTTATGCCATTTTCCGCTTTAAAGCGGCTGCCCCTCAGTTTCTCTCTCTAAAGCCTTTCTCTCACCTAATCTATTCTTCTATGTCACCAAGACGCAGACTCCGATACTCGATTTTGGTACTGGCCTTGGTTTTGGGTTTGCTTCGGACACTATAAAACCAGTAACACAACAGTACCTAACTTTACTCTCTGTTTTAATCCGCCATGGCTGAGCGCGAAGGCTGTGAAACTGACCAACTCGGAAGCTCCAAGGCTACTGGAGGGCAGGAAGACGATGAGGAAGAAGAGATGGAAGATTCGGAGGATGAATCAGAGGTTGAGTTGGAAGATGGAGAAGGACGGGTCAGTGAGTCGCAATCGGCTGAGTTGAGGGCGGTTTCGTCGGTTAATGGAACTGCGGCGAGTGGGTCTCGTCCTGAAACCCTAGCGGCGCCTTCTGCGATTCAGTCATCGGAGAACGGTCGGTCTGATGGTAGGTTTGTTTGAGAGAGATTTGATTCTGTCTCGGTGGATGAGTTATTCGGTTTCTGAATCATTTCTAAGTTTTGGTGGAATTTTTCTGTGGGTGATGTTCTGCTGTTGATTCTACAGGTTTTCTTGTCAATTCTGCTACGCAGTCGCTCCAAGGAGCTGAATTGAAGGTAAGGAGCTCGATCATTTCTGTGAGGACCCAATTTATTTTCTCTCTCTACTCGCTAAACTCATTAACAATTGTTTGCTCGTGTGGGTTTTATTGGTTTGATATTGTATTCGCTATTTCAATAGTGAAAGTTCAACTGGAAAATTGAAGTAGTTTTAAAGTAATTATCATTGGTTTAAATTCCCGAATCACCCTTCAGTTGTATCTTTGTAAAAAGAAAAAGGGTTTGCGCAGCACGGGAACATTGTTGTTTACGAGGAATATTTTTTGCTAATTATTCGGGGTTTGAGAGTAATGAGAGGCAGGTAACTTCCGTTTCTCCTTGTATACCCTCCTGTTGAAGTTGAACCGATCTTTCTCAAATAAAGCTCCAGCCAGTCAGCTACTTATCTCAATCTGCAAATTACTCAAGTACTACTGAGCTTCTGTCTCTGTGCCTGGCTAATTATTTGTGCTTGAAAAGGGAAAACTTGAATAATATGAAACGTTGGTTTTCTTGCGATCATATTTTTTGTGATCCTGTGTTAAAGCCAACCACGAGCATGATACGCAAAACATCATGTCAGTCTTTACATTTACTGAGCTAGAACATCTTCTTTCAGATCTTATTGGAAGGAACAAAGTCTGCAAGTATTTTAAATTCTCATTTGAAATGTATCTCCTTCATATATTAGTCTCGGTTGTGCTTGTTGGTGTCTTTCCTTAGTTCAATGGCATGATTCTGCAGAAATATGACCTAAATATTTGTTGCGAGCTGATTTTTTTCTAGGCACAGTGGCATGATTATGCAGATATATGCTGCCAATGAAATTTCCATGAATAAAACAGAATGTGATAATTGGTTTTATTTTTTAAACAAAAAAAGAAAAACATTGGATCTACTATCTTACTTTTAATCCTTTGCTTTTGATTCACTGAGAGAGGAATTACTCCCGTTCCTAATTCAGATGTTAAAGCTTCATTTATCAATTGTGAATCTTGTATGAATGAGCAGCCTAGTTCAGAGTAAATGCCATATAAAGCATGCATGCGAATACTTTGTAGCACTATATTCATATCTAATGCAAAATGATATACATTTTCACTGGAATTCCATAAAGATGCAAGAGTTTTGCTTTTTCTTTAATGCATTTCTATGTAGGGAATTGCTTGAAATGGTATACGTAAAAGAACCATGAAGCCTGAAAATTGAATAGGTGAACAAAATTAAAAGCAGAACAATAAATAGCATTTTGATGTGCATGGAGATTAACATTATTCTCTTCATCCAAGTTCTATGCAATCAAAGTACTGCCAAGAACGCGCAGTTTCCTCCAAGGAGGGAAGAGGTGCTTCCCTAGGTTTTGGTCTCTGATTATAATTCAAAAGTGGGTGTCTATTCTTTTGAAGGCTTAAGCTCTTCAATGCAGTAGCAATATTTAGAAAGTGTCCTTTATGCTTGTGCCTGTAGGATATTTAGTCAATATGAGAATACCTTCCTTAAAGACATTCTTTCTGTTTTCTCATTATTACATTAATGTGGGTGTATTACAAGTTAGTTCTGTCATCAAGTATGTTGCATCGCATTTCATCACAATAGCATTATCTGATGTGGGTGTCCTGTAATTGAGAAGTTTGAGATTTGAAGGCGAATGATTGGGACATAGATCTTTTGGCCTTACTTATTTTAGCCTTGTACAGTTTCTCTCGCTTAACTGTGCATATGAACAGTTCAAAGAACCTGGAAAGTTTCTACCATTTTGCTTCTTTTGTGGGTCATCTCCTCGAAAATGTAATTACTCCTACTTCACAAGTTAGCTAATCTAGAATCCCAGCCAAAAAAATGAAAAATATACGGTAGGTGGCTATTAGGAAAATAAATACTTCAGATAGAATGTAATAAATATTTACTCTCTGGCTGACAACCTGCAGATATGTGTGCTTTGTGAGAGTGCTGCTGGTACTATTGAATACGTTTCTTCCAATAGTCGGATTTGTGTGGGGTTTGTTTTTGAACTTTTTTTGTTGCTTTTGTGTCCTCCGGGTAGCCTTTAGGAAAGAGAGTTGGGGTTTCTTTACAAGTCTTATAAGAAGTAAGTGTATGATTGAAGAGACTGCAGTTTCCACTCAACTAATTATCATATTAATACTGATCTTTTGTGATCGAACATGAAGCATGTATGAATCCTTGGTCATATTTTTTATGTTTTCCCCATATTATTTAAAACTATGGTTCATGTCCTGTTGTTTAAATACTTTCACTTTCTGGTTTTGAAGTTCATATTTTCCTTCATTACTAGTAGATTGTAGTTTCCCATCAACATATGTTCTTGTTGCAAAGCTTACTCACTGGGTATTTATCCCCCTCAAAGATTCAGTTTAAGTTGTTCATTTGAGGGGTAAGTGATTAGTCATTGATGATGTTTTCTCTATGAGCCTGAAAGATTTGTGATAACTTGAAATGTGAAAATTTCAAATGAACAATCTGATGTAACTTAAATTTCTTCGAGACACATATTTTGAATTAATAAGTTCCTTACGATGAAGTCAGGAAAGTTTGTAGAACGGCTGAGAGCTAGACTCATTGTTGATGATTTGATGCCTTAGTATATTGCTGTCCTCACTGTCTAATTTATTTTTCTCATTCTCCTATAATCAGCCGGTTCTATCTTCCTGCAATGAGCCTTTGGCTGTTGAAGCAGTCCAGACAGATCAGGTGCAAGAACAAGGTGCAACTTGTAAAGGACCTGGTTCGGATCAGTCGCCAACTTCAGTAACCCAGTCTATCTCATCCTCTGCAAGCCCAAGTTTATCCGAACATAAACTGTCACCCAAGAAGGTCCATAAAGAATGTCAGCCAGAACCGAGCCAGAAAAATTCTTCCGACCGTAGAACTGTATCTCCTGTTGTTAATGTTAGGACACCTGCTTCTGATGGTTACAATTGGAGGAAATATGGTCAGAAGCAAGTGAAGAGTCCCAAGGGCTCACGTAGCTATTACAAGTGTACATATTCTGAATGCTGTGCTAAGAAGATTGAATGTTGTGATCACTCAGGCCACGTAACAGAGATTGTTTACAAGAGCCAACATAGCCATGATCCACCCAGGAAGATTAACAACCCAAAGGAAAGCAAGCTTGTACCATATGTTGAACCTGTGGTTAAAAAAATCATTGCAGAACATTCCAGAAGAATAATTAGTGACTCAGATCCTCCCACGCCTTCAAAAGAACCTTTACGGGAAACAGCTATAGTCCTTGAAAGAAAACGACAGTACTCAAACGACTCTGATGGAAATGAAGAATTTAAGGTCAAAGATGAGAATGTCAATGAACCTGAGACAAAACTAAAGTAAGTCGGCACCTCCAGTTGCAGAGCCCTTGTTCTTATTTCTACTCCTGTATAAAATGCTTAGAAAGTGTTAGCTTTGACATAGTGCTAACCTTCTATTTCCTTACTGGTTATTAGAGTTAAGAAAAGCAGTGCCGGGTACTCAGGTTCTCCCTTAAAACCTGGAAAGAAACCAAAATTTGTGGTGCATGCTGCAGGCGATGTGGGAATCTCGGGTGATGGATATAGATGGCGCAAGTATGGTCAAAAAATGGTGAAAGGAAATCCTCATCCTAGGTGAATACCTTTTTATAATTTATGTCACACTGCTTATTTGATGGAAAACAAGACAGTTTTTTAATTAGACTAGTTTTGTTTATTCCCGATTGTCCTGGACCATTCTGCTGGTGCTGAAATATATGTGTTTTTGTTATATTCCATGCTTATTGTCAGATTTTGCTTTGGTTCCATGGAATTGTCTCCAGTTCTGTTATTCCATTGCGTCTATCAATTGAACTTAATCTTATTGCAGTCATGTGAAATTACCGCTCATACTCCATAATTTGGAAAACTATCTTCATGTTAAGAACAGAAAGAGAACAAACATCTCCAATTAATTTTGAGTAAATCATTCTCTGTTCCTTTGCATCATCTGATCTCGACGTTGGTGGAATAAAATTTTCAGGAACTACTACAGATGTACCTCTGCTGGGTGTCCCGTCCGCAAGCACATTGAATCAGCTGTGGAAAATCCAAACGCAGTGATTATAACATACAAGGGAATTCATGACCATGACACGCCCGTTCCAAAGAAACGACACGGTCCACCAAGCGCTCCTCTTGTAGCTGCTGCAGCTCCAGCCTCCATGAACAATATGCAACCGAAAAAGACAGACGCTGTTCAGAGCCAAATTTCTTCGACACAGTGGTCTGTGGATGCTGAAGGAGAGCTGACTGGTGAGGCCTTGGACCTTGGAGGTGAGAAAGCCATGGAATCTGCTCGAACTCTTCTAAGCATTGGATTTGAAATCAAGCCCTGCTGAACGAAACGCCTCCCAAGCAATAACTGTGAGACTCTTTATGAACATGTAGCTGTCTCTCTATGTGAAATATTTGATTAGCAGGTTTGATTATTTTTCTACCAATTTCCATTTGTCTTTTTTTTTTCTTCCCCTTTTTTTTTGGCCTTTTCCTTAGCCATTTATGTAACAGTTGTGTAAATTTGGTATTTATACACCTCCCTGATTTGGTAAGGAGATGATTCGCACCGTTTTTGCTTACATCTCTTACAGGGTCGGGTTCAAATTCTGGTTTTCACTTTTTAGAAGAGACTAGTAGCAACTTAGCAGCTATCTTGAGTTCTATTTCCAATTTATTAATGAGAGAACTATTATTTCGGATTAATATCATCACTTATTCGAGTCTGTAAATGATAGATAGGTCTAGCAAATCACACTAACTAATAAGTTTTGGGACGAAATGAAATTTTGGAAAAATCTTTGAAACTATTGGAGAGTGAGCTCATAGTAGATTGATTGAATCAATTTCGACAGTCTAGTTAACAAGGGCTTGGAGTCTCTCGATTATACTAACTTAGAGGTCTTAAGTTTAAATATTTTGATGATCTTAAGTTTAAATATTTTGATGAGCTTAAACTAAAAATCCTTGATGTTTCATGAGTCTGGACCTTGGGGCAGACGTGAATGTCCCTGGATATAGCTTCGACTCCCCGTTCAAAAAAAAAAAAAAGATTAACTGAATCAAATGGCTAAAATATAATTGTATGACAATAAGAGATAAGATGGGATGAGCTAAAAAATTGTGTTTATTATTATATTATTAGTTAAAATACTTTTTGGTATTTCTACTCTCAAAATGTCTATTGTGATTCATTTTTGTTTTCAGACTTTCAAGACATTTGCTTTAATTTCTGTATTTTGAAAAAGTGATGTAACATAAACCTTTTAAAAAATATATTGAGTGTAGTGTCTTGTTGAGTATCGTAATTAAAATGAAATATACATAGGTTAAAATAGACAAAAGTTTAAAGTATAGGAATCAAAATAAACACGATCGGTGGATCAACTTAGTTCTCGTTCTTTTCCGATGCACTCGCTTTATATCTCCGACACAAAAAAGGACGCGATGGGTGAAGAGAGAGGTTCAATGGAACATCGGTGGATGTTGGGGGTTGTCTCGAATTCCCATCGACCCTCCTCAACGAGGATAGAAACCAAAATACTATATTATTCCCTTACGAGTCATAAGTGAACGAGAATCTTTCAAATGGTCTGTAATACACTGCCACTACCTCCATTACCTAAAAACTGATACCTTACTTGAAAGTTAGGATTTTGGACTAAATTTATTATTGGGCGAATACCATTCCTCTTTATTTTATTTTATTTTAAGAATTTAAAAATAATAAAGGCATCGGACAATTAGAATATTCCAAGTTAGAACGAATACTTTAAACCAATTTAAAAAGCTTGAGATTAAGATAGTTGAGAATAATCTATACATATACTTGTAAATTAAATTAAATAATATGTTGTTTATTTCATGGAAAATTATAATGTAACATTTCTAAAATATATGAAGTGTCAAAAAAAAAAGTTTTAAAATAAAAACATAAAATATAAGAGGATATAGTTAAAGTTGATGCTGAGCTGACAGGTTGGCTTAGACTTTTACTTATGTAAAGTAGTTGAGCACCACAATTGATGATTGATCATATTAGCAAATCAGCCCTTTGATTTTGTCATAAAAAGAGAGGGAAGTTTTTCAAGTTTTCTATTTGTACACAAGTCTTTTTATCATCCCCTGAGAGCACATGATCCAAAATAAAAAAATAAATAGTTCATGAAACTAAAAAACAAAACAAAAAAAATCAAAATCAAAATTTTTTCATTGAAATGATGAGGTTTTTGAAATGGTTCTCGTGTCATTGATTTTCTGCTAAAAACAGTAATAAAAAACTAAAAAGTGACTTTTAAAATTTAAAAAGTTGCACTCTTCCCTCTCAAATTTCGTATTATTTTGTGTTGGATGTGAATTTTGGCCGGCCACGTGTCATGACCGAAGAGGTGAGTTGAATTGACACCCATGCAAAATAAGGAAATTGACCCAAAAACGTTTAGGTCGGCAGTTAGGGTATGACCTAAGAAGTCGAGCCGACTTTCAACAATTTCCGTAACAATGTCTCTTCCAAACCCGACAACACGCCGCATTTTTAGGTGTGTCAGAGTTCCTGTCGGGCCCAGTTTCTATAAATAGAAACTCCTGTCTTGAATGTAAGGTACGCAATCCTAGATAGAATCGACAAGTTATGTCGAACTGGAAACTAAGTTGCTCGTCGGGGTGCGATGAGCCGTGGATCATTCCATTACTTATTATCGAATTTTTTTCTTTTTTAGCTTCATTCAACTCGTATATTTCTTTCAATTCAAATACTAGAATTGGGTTTCTTTGTGAAAGTTCTTTTATTGTTTGTTTTATAAATAAAATGTTTTTGATGACCCATTTTTTTGTTTCTTTTGAGATATTTAGAAACAAGTTTGTTATTTCTTTTAAAACTCTTAGAATTATAAAAAGAATCTGTTTTGCAGGTTCCTCAAGTGCTCTGGAAGAGTGTTTGGCAGTTTAAAGAAGATTATCCAGTCCACTCCGACCTACACCCAATCCGAGCTTAGCAATTTCAAGCTCAAACAATTTGATTTGAAGATTTGTTGCCACTAGAGAGACTAGATTCTGCATAACTGCATTGTCTTATTGTCTTGTGATTTATTACTTCATCTAGTCATTGTCGTATCTTCAAAGTATGTAGAATTTTTTTTTAGTATAATAAATGAGAGTTTGGATTCGAATTCACGACCTTTTGGTTTATAGTATATGTCTTAACTAATTAAGTTAGGTTAGAAATATATAGAGGTTGTTTATTGTTTAAGAAATTTTATATTTGAATTGATATTTCATTTATGAAAAGTAAATATGTAATAACGAAATGTACTAAAAAAAGAAGAGAGGATCAAACAATTCTATGGTGGAAGATCTGATAATCGATTTAAAAAGTACAGAAAATAAATGCCTGATCTCTCTTTAAGATTCGAATCTAGATGATGGTATTATAATTAGATATTTTATGATTAATGATTGTAACATTTATTAAAATTTGAAATTGGAAAATAAATTTATAATTATTATCTAATACTTTTTTAGTTTGACAAAACAACCGTGGAGGTAAAAATTGGAATATCAAATCTTTTGACTCCTTGCCTATGTTCGTTATATTATATTATTAAAAATTTTATTACTATATTCCTGATGCAACTCAAATGATATAATAAATGGTCACCTTCAGAAATGTTCAAAAAATTTGGTAACTCGAATAATCTGAGTAACCTAATCCAAATCTTAAGATTAGGTTGGATTAGGTAAATTCTCGGTTTGGGTTGGGTTAAAAAATGTAAGAATCGACTAATCAATTCGTTTATCGATTTTAGAAAAGAAAAGTCTTTCAACCCGAATCGAACTGACTTTGTTAATATATATATATATACACACACTATTTGTTTATCGGATTTAGAAAAGAAAAGTCCTTCAAAGTCGGTTCCGACTTTGTTTGTATATGTGTGTGTGTTTAGGTCGAGGGTTTTTAATCATTTTCTCCCTCTCGCTTCATTTTTTCCTCATAATCTATGGCTGAACTATACTCACTTCGACAACAAAATAGTTTCATAATAATAATAAATCTGATGACAATGTTGGATTGAGTTGTAAAACAACCTCACTTCAATCGAGCATATGAATCGAGTTGATCTAAATAAATTCCATTAACCCAATCCAATCCGACCCATGAACATCCGAGGTCAATTTCAAGATTTGGCACGTGATCCAGGCATTGATTTGTGGGACTCGCACGTGCGTCGTCAAACCCCAGTACCCTCCCTTCAGAGTTCAGACATGATCAAACGAAATCGGGACTTGTTTTTCTCTCCCCCCTCCCCAACCTCAGCTACTACTGATTCTTTAACCCCAACCAGAAGGATGGAATGTACCTACACGCTATAGCTGCTACTTCATATGTGCACAACTTTTCTAGTCTTAGAATCAATGATCCAGAAAAAGTAGGGATTCAGGAAATTTTGGAGAAAAAATGAGTGTTACTTTGACTGTAATGACCTTCAATCTCCATGACGATCAACCACCGGAGAGTTCAAATTCATGGGAGAAGAGGAGGGATTTGTGTATTAGTGTCATCACTAGCTATTCTCCCGCGATTCTCTGTACTCAGCGTGGTAGGTGACTTTTCCTCTACTGCTATGTTACTCTATGGTATTGCATATTCGATTCTGTGAATGCTCGCGGATCTTGATCTTTGGTGTCATTGTTGTCGCAATAATTGATCTGGGTTTTGTTTGATTCGAGTTTTGTTGGTGGGTTTTTGGTTCTTTAGGATTTCGTTTGAGTTTTGAAAGCCACGGCCTGGGTTATTTTGTTGGGAAGCTCTAATGTTGTTTGCTTCCATTGGGCAGTGTGGCTATTCCAGTGGACTGTTGATTGTCATTCTTTTTTGGCTAACTTCAGTGATTGAGTTCAATTCATTTGATTGAGAAAAAAACTGATGCCCTCTTTTACCATTTTCCTCTCTGATTCCTTCATTTCTTTTCCTTGATGGGTTTCCAGGTGTGAAATCTCAATTGGAATTTCTTCAGCAGGGATTGCCTGGTATGTGTTTCTATTCTACTGAGGTTATTTACAAACTTGTAGGCTTATCATTGTTCAAATGAGATCATAATGTTTTTACCATGTCTGATGGGAGATTGTAATATAAGCCTGTGATGCCAAAATCTTTTATTTTGTCCTTAACAGTGTCATGACAATATGGAGGAAATGATGCTTAGAAAAGTGATTTTACTGATATACATGATACAAAGAAGTTCCTCACTGATAAGCTACCTGATTGAAAATTTGGTGAAGCTCAAATTATTAAAATTATCAATGATTAATCTGCTAGTGTGAATGAATTACAGGCTTGATTGCTGACCAATTGTTGAGGTATTAGTAGTATTAATCTTCATATGATTTTCATTAAATGCACAATACTTACTATCAATTTTGGAGCATTGGGCTACATTTATGAAAACGAAACGTGATTAATGAATGCTTCAATCTTAGGCGGCAATTGCCGATGCCTAGGCGTGTTAATGGGAACTGGACTTTTCTTCCCCGTATAAAACTTTGAAAGACAGTAAATGGGTGAAGAAAACAATCGTAAAGCAACTGCTTAAAATCGTATCGATATTTTCATAGGTCTCTATCCTTATCTTTTGAATTAGATTTTCTTCTGCTTGTAACTTGAAGTATTAAGTATCTTTTAGGCTATGACCAATTTGGAATTTCAAGAAAAGGATCCCATGACGATTCAGATGAACATTGCACAATCTTTTATGACAAGGAGAAGGTATCAGATTACTTTCCTTTTTGATTTGGCATCAGTTTTAATTCAAGTCCGATAATCTGGTGTGGTTTTTTCTGCTTTATCATTTCTTCCCTCCATTAAAAAGGTAGAGCTGTTAGAAGGCGGCACATTTTGGTTATCAGAATCACCTTCCGTTCCAGGAAGTATGTCTTGGGGTTCGATTGTTCCACATATTGCAACTTGGGCGATATCCTTGATATTTCATTATGACTTCTCTTACATTGCATGCTGCGCATCATTTTGACTTTGTATGGAGAACTTTGTATTATGTGTTAACTTGACGTGATGCCCACACATTCCAACTGAAAGGAGTCGAGCCTCCTGGATTCTCATTTCAGATTGTAAATACGAACATGGACGAGGTCAATCCCCGTGCCCGTAGGCGAAGTGCTTTGCTTACATGGCAGCACATTGCATCTCTACCCCCTAGCTTGCCAGTTATATACTGTGGAGGTTTCAACACGGAAAAGGAATCAACTACGGGCCGTTTTCTTCTCGGGAGATCCAGGTAGTTGAAAAAAAAGCCTCTAATTAGTAGTTATCAATCTGGATTGTGTGTGCAATCCTACATATTGCTTCTCATTAGTCATTAGTGGCTGGAGAAAGAAACCTTTTTTAACTTGCTTAATTAGCCATGGATCATTGTAGATTTTGTTTTCAGTACCAAACGTATTTTATTTAACTCTAGATTATTCTGTGGCTTCACTTCCTTGTTGGCAGAGAAAAAGGTGCAGTGGGGGACATGAGAGATACATGGGCGATTGCTCGGGCGAGGAAGAATGTTTCTCTCATTCGAACTTACCACGGTTTCAAAGGTACGCAATTTTTGCTTAGCCAAAACTTGTTTACGAGCTTGTTCAACCTTCCTAACTCCACGAGATCCTTTTCAGGTGATAAACAGGGAGCTTTGGAGTTCTTCAAGTTGATTCTAAGAGCACTCTGCCTTTGCTGGGATCGCCAGACCCAAGATCTACATGTAGATTGGATTCTTTTCAGAGGTAGATCTTTGATCCCTGTCCTGTGTGAAGTGGTGAATGATAATATCGACGGGTTTTATCCGTCCTCTCACTACCCTTTGTTCTCCGAGTTCATGCTTTCTCGCACCGTCAGAATGCTCGAAACGACAAGTCAAGAGTAACACTAAATCTCCATTTGTTTCAACTCAGAATTCTCCATTTTTTCTCTGTTTAAGCTCCAAATCATCTCTATTTATTGATGCTAGAAGTAAATGTTTATAGTTTTCACACTCTGTATAATAAGCTTCAAATGACACTTGAGTTCCTTCAAAATTATCATCCAAAACTGCTAGTTTGTTTCTGAGAGAGTTCAAAGTTGTATCAAAATTTCTTACCCTTTTTCCTACATGAAAGCAAGTTTCAGAAGTGATTCATTGTTGAATATTACCATTTGCTGAATTTTATGGAAGGCAGTTGGAACTTGGAACCTCTCTATCAACCCAATATCTGAGAGAAAATTGGATTGAAAATCAATTGAAAAAGAATAACTGTTGTAATGAAACTAAAATTTAAAAAATTGTGTTCACTAAGATTATGATGGAATATAAATGAAGATGAAGTATTTTTGTTCATGCAGTTCATCAATATTTTGAAATGAAAATTATATTTAAATTGATGAAGTAATGTAAAATAAAATAAAACCTTTTGGTTATGAAGTAATGTGATCTAACTTAGGATAAAATTAGTATTAATAAGTTTAATTAAATTGAGCGCCATTAATTAATTATTTAAAATGTATATTCCAAATAGTAAAGAATAAGAATTAAATATCTCACTTACAATAATCTAACGTTGCTTCCATCACACACCAAATGCAAAAGGAAATTATTTTTTGATTTTGACATTAAAAACGAATCATACATCTCATTCTTTTACAAGTAACAAGCATTTTGCAAATAAATTAAATTTTGAGTTCCTTACAGAAAATAAATCAGAACGAATTTGTGTCGTGTTTCGATCTACGCCGCATGTTAGGGCCAGAAAAGAAGATCGAACGGCTCTGAATGGCGCATAGGGGCATCGTCTTCTATAATTCATTCGGCATCGGTGAAGAACAGTAATTATTCGTCTTTCTTCTTCTCGCACCAAAAACCAGCGGGCGATTCAGCGAGGGGGAGGAGAGTTTTCGAAGCAAGTTGTGGATCTGAGTTTGGGATTTTAGATCCCTTGTGTAAGCCATGGCGAGAGGGCCTCTCGTGTTGCTGCTTTGGATCTCCGCATGTCTCTTCCTCTTCTTCCGTGCTTCCTGTTTCTATCTCCCCGGTGTGGCTCCCCAGGACTTTCATAAGGTTGGTTGAGTTCGCATCTCATTCTGATTCGATTATGGTTTGGTTTGATCTTCTTTTCTTTTTTTTCGCCTTCGTCTTTCGTTCTTGGGTTCTCAGATCTTGCATTCACGTGTGATTTTTGGACGTTACATGATTTTCTTGGTTTTAGGGTGGTTGAGAAATTGGGAATTTCGTTTTCTTTTGGGTTTCTTAATTTCTGTAATTGATTTCTCCCCTTGTAATGCCTTTTGTTGTGAAAATCAACCGAATCTGCTTGATCTTTTGAACTCGAAATGAAGTGTTGGGGAATATCAAATTTGAAACAAGTTTGAAATTATCAATTCACTGTGTACATTATTGCGCTGAATCTCCGTTCCTTGTAGGAGGTATTTATTGGGAAATGAAAATTCGTGGCATTTCCATGGCTCTCTGTTGAATGGCATCGAAATGCAGCTAAAGTGTTTATTTATTTGTTTTTTTACTGGTGCAGGGAGATCCTCTGAGGGTCAAAGTTAACAAATTGACCTCCATTAAAACTCAGCTTCCTTACTCTTATTATTCCCTCCCATATTGTCGTCCAAAGCAAATATTTGATAGCGCTGAGAATCTTGGAGAAGTTCTTCGTGGTGATCGTATTGAGAACTCTCCTTTTGAGGTATGCTAGGTTTTAAATAAAAATAGTACAAGCAACCTTCTTGGTCCTCTTTTTTCATTTTTGTTGTTTGACTACTAAAATAATCTATTGTTTCTCGTAGTTCAAAATGAGGGAACCAGAGATGTGTACGATCCTGTGTCGCTTAGTTCTTGATGGTAAAATGTCAAAGCTGTTCAAGGAAAAGATAGATGATGAGTATCGGGTGAACATGTAAGGCATCGTTTTCAAAAGGACTATACACATTGATTTTGATGTTAACTTACGGATTATTGTCTAAATACCTTTCTCTTACATGCAGGATTCTGGACAATCTTCCGCTTGTTTTTCCCATACAAAGGAATGATCAGGAATCTTCAATTGTGTATCAACATGGCTTTCATGTTGGTCTCAGAGGACAGTATGCTGGGGTATATGATGATATGTTGTTCATAATTTGAATAATTTGACATCTTATTTCATGTAATCTTGATATATAAGTAAATGTATGTGTTTAATTTCTGTAGAGCAAAGAGGAAAAGCATTTTATCTATAACCACTTAACCTTCACGGTTAAGATTCACAAGGATCAAGTGACTGAGTTGTCGAGGATCGTAGGATTTGAGGTCAAACCATTCAGGTTCTTGTACTGCTTTGCTTGCCTTGAATAGAATTTTCTTAGTCCTCCGCTCTTATATAGAAATTACTTAGCTATATAATTTGCGTGACATATCTTATGCATCTAGTGTAAAGCATGGGTATGAAGGTGCTTGGTCTGGTACTAATACCCGCTTAACAACCTGTGACCCGCATGCAAAACGTATGGTTACCAACTCTGAGACTCCTCAAGAAGTTGAAGATAAGAATGAAATCATATTTACTTATGATGTGGAGTATCAGGTTAGTTGCAGTACCACTCATATTGATAAATTTTTATGTGCATCTTTATTGTCAAGTGCATGCTGCTTCTTGGCCCCCCACCCCTCCTCTAATACTTTATACTTGGATGTTTAGGAAAGTGATGTGAAATGGGCATCAAGGTGGGATACCTATCTTCTGATGGCTGATGATCAGATTCACTGGTTTTCAATAGTTAATTCTTTGATGATTGTTCTTTTCCTCTCGGGTATGGTAGCCATGATTATGTTGAGAACACTATACCGTGATATTTCAAAATATAATCAGTTGGAAACCCAAGAAGAAGCTCAAGAAGAGACTGGTTGGAAACTGGTCCATGGTGATGTTTTCAGGGCCCCGTTACAGTCTGATTTACTCTGCGTGTACGTTGGTACTGGTGTTCAGTTTTTTGGCATGAGTCTTGTCACCATAATATTTGCTGCACTTGGTTTCCTCTCCCCTTCAAACAGAGGTGGTTTAATGACTGCCATGCTCCTACTTTGGGTCTTTATGGGCCTTTTTGCTGGCTACTCTTCTTCTCGTCTATATAGGATGTTTAAGGGAACAGAGTGGAAGAAAATCTCACTTAAAACAGCAGTCACGTTTCCTGCCACAATCTTCTCCATTTTCTTTGTTTTGAATGCTCTGATCTGGGGGGAGAAATCCTCTGGGGCAGTGCCATTTGGAACCATGTTTGCTCTGGTCTTCTTATGGTTCTGTATCTCAGTTCCTCTAGTCTTTGTGGGTGGTTATGTTGGGTTCAAGAAGCCAACGATTGAGGACCCTGTGAAGACTAACAAGATCCCGAGACAGATCCCAGAACAAGCTTGGTACATGAACCCGACTTTCTCCGTTCTCATCGGAGGGATACTCCCATTTGGGGCAGTCTTTATTGAGCTGTTTTTCATCCTCACCTCCATATGGTTGCACCAATTCTACTACATATTTGGTTTCCTCTTCATTGTCTTCCTCATCCTGATAGTCACTTGCGCTGAGATCACAGTTGTGCTCTGCTACTTCCAGCTGTGCAGTGAGGACTACCATTGGTGGTGGAGGTCATACCTGACTTCAGGGTCCTCTGCACTCTACCTCTTCCTCTATGCTGCTTTCTACTTCTTCACGAAGCTCGAGATTACGAAGCCAGTATCGGGAATTTTGTACTTTGGGTATATGCTGATTGGTTCCTATGCTTTCTTTGTGCTGACTGGCACCATTGGATTCTACGCTTGTTTCTGGTTCACAAGACTCATCTACTCGTCCGTGAAAATCGACTGATTTCTTGCAGAAATGTTAAATATGAAAGTTTTTGTTCATGTAGAAAGGGGGAACAAGCTCACTCGGGCCTGGGATAGGAAAAAACACAACAGCATCTCCTGGAAATTGTTTGGATTTAGATGCGGCTTTTCATTCTTTTCTTTTTTCTTTTTTTCCTTAAGAAAATCTTGTTAGTACAGTTTGTTTTGGAGATTCCAGTTATTACTTGTTGTTCATTGGCCCTTTGTTATGTTTTTTTTACTTACTGCTCAATAGGAGACTTGGAGAGAATTGTAAGCAACAGTTCCGATGTACTCCCTGGTTATGTTTAGTAATGAAGGAAAAGAATTCAAGTTAGTTCACTCTGCTTACTTTTCTCACTTTTACGGGTTAACTCAGAACAGTTGAACTATGTTCACATTGACATTCTGACTCATTCAGATCCTAAGTTGGAGAGAGAGATTAAATCGAGACTCAGACGAAGTAAAACTTTGGTTGAATTATATAAAACTTCTTTTAAAACTTGAACTTGGATCAGATTGTTTAGACTTGTACTTGATGATATTTATGGATTGTATGCTTTTCTTTGCCTCTATATATAATTTTCAGAGAATAAGATGCAGTCCATGGGGAGTGAATTTGAAACAATCTTTACAAGAATTGAGAATGAAGAAATAGGGCAGAAGATGAGAAATGTCTGAATGGCCCTTCAATCTCGGCTCTGAAGTCTCTTTTATATCATGTAAAGTGAGATTTCAAATCAGAGAAAATAAGAGAAGTCCAGTGTCTGAATCTTGAAAAGATTCATATCTTAAAAGTATATATATTGAAAAATATTGATTAAAATTGAGTGATTGACATTTCAAAATTAGTGGTTAATCGTTATTCTAATGGAACAAGAATATTTGAGTGGGCTAGATCTATGACAAGCTAACCAAATTACTCAAACATGTTCATTTGACAAATCTCATATCATATAACAATGGAGAAGACCATAAAAGATTATTTATTTTTTTGAGATAAGACTATAAAAGATTATAAATCAACAAATCACATCATATTTGTTGATATTAAATTTTTTGAGCTCTTGATATATAATCTTCATAAAGTCAAAGAATCAGTTTAGGTAATTTGGAAATATAGGAAGATTCAACGAGCAATTCGAGTCTTCTTACTCATCCATTATGGTATAAATTGGAAGGTGAAGGTCAAGAATTGTTTCATAATTCATACTAAAAGAAAATGCTACGAATATCTATGATGAAGGCAAATGCCTCCATGGTCAATTCTTTTGTATACAATTATAACGATGGTAAGCGGATATAAATATACTAATAATAATAAACCAAAAGGTGTTAAAATTATGACTTAAAGTTAGTCGTAGATATAATTCTTAGTTTAGTGTTTTATATCTTTGAAATTATGACTAATAACTCTATGAACTTTAAAACGTGTCTAAAACGTTCTTCAGCTTTCAATTTTGTGTCTAATAGATCTTGAACTTATTTCAATATATATTTTTTTAATTTATGGATCTTCTATTAAACACAAGATTAAATTTTGTATTAAATAAAATCTTAATCTATTAATATTATTTTTAATAGATTGTGAATTTAAGAAAATGTCTAATGACCTATTAAATTATTATGCACCTTTTTTTTTCTTTTTGATAGTTTTGAATTTTCTACACACTTTTTAAAGTTCAAAATTTATTAAAAAGTTGTAATAAATTTTTAATTTGAACCTAATTTGTACATGCTAAATCGTTAAATATGTGATTATTGTTAAATTATTATGAGAAATTTACATGCTAAATAAAAAGAGGAGATAACCTAATGCATTTGTCAATGGATTCAATACAGAAAAATGGCGCTCAATTATCCGTAATTCTTCTCCCTTAAAAATAGGTGAAACTTCTAACGATCTCTGTGAATTGAAAATTAGACAAAAATAATACATATCATTATCAAACTCGAACAAGAATGATCATAACAAAAAAAAGAAAAAAAATCGAGACGAAATTCTTTTGAAGAAGAAGAAGAGTACAGGTTATGGTTAAGTTCCAATTTGTAATTCTACGTGCGGGGACGGGTGTTCTCCGGAGTAGCCACGCCGGCGGTGACTTTAGCGACGTCAAGGGCGGAAGCCTCGGGCTTCTTCTTGGTGCAGAGGACGAAGTAACCGAGTGTGGCGGCGATCACGAAGCCGCCGACCGCCATTTTCATCGGACAAACCGGCAGTTTCTTGCGCTGGGAAAGAACCTCGGTGGTGTGCTGAGCCGGAGATGGACCATTCATTTGCTGCGATCCTGCCATTGCCGATGTTCTGTTCTGTTCTGTCTGATCAGAACTGTTCTTCCTCTGGTTTTCGATTTTCTTTCTGTGAACTCTGTGCTGTTCCTGCTCGTTTGCGAAATTTGGGATTAGGGCAAAAGCGGGAAAATGGCGATGGAAGAAAAAGGGGAGGATGTGGAATTGGGATTGAACAAGTGGCAGTTGTTTGTAGATCATGGCAGTTGAAGTTCGTTTTTGGTGTAAAAAAGTTTTTGGAGTTCTTTGACATTTTCCATCAAAGCCCCATTGGACTCGCTCTGCTTTTCTTCTCCTTGGATTGCTTTTTTAATATTATATTTAAATCATCGTAAGAAATTTGCGATATATTCCGAAAAATAATAATACCTTAAACGCGGATAAGTGTTGCAATCTTCGCCTTCATTTGATACTACTTGCGAAGATTAAGGTAAAAGACGGTTTTGCCCATGCTCGTGGTGGTCGCACTGAATAAGAAGGCTTTAAAAAGTCTTCTTCAAATTCCTTCTGGAGCCAAAACATAGCATATTGACAATGTATACAAAAATATCAAAGTGGTGAATCCTCAAACTACCATTTCAGCCTCTTTAATGTCGAAGGGAATTCCCACATCCATTCGCATGGTTGATTTGTACTGATCTGGGATAGCAGCGCCAGCTTGAATGCATATTTCAACTATTGCAGGTGCCTGCCCGTAAAAGTTTCTTAGCTCTCTCTGCAATGGAGGTCCATTTATGTCTGGTACGTGCCACACGTATCTGGGCGGTATCAAGTCATCGAGCACGGCCCGTTGCCAACCATGTTGCCCGTTTCGTTGTTGGTGCTTGAAGGCTCCACAGTTCTGTGCCTTGTGCCCGCTGCCACCAATATGTACCTCCGGACAATACCCGCATACTCTCACTGGATACATCTTCATGAGTCTTTTGGCTCCTTGCCTCATTTGCTCCCATGCTTGAAGCGTTTGGTCAGCAAGCCAAGCTATATCTTCTTCGTCGCTTGGAGCCTCGGCATCGGAATCTGGTATCTCTGTTAAAAGAGGTATCAGAGGTAGTTCTGGTTCAGGGTCTGGTAGTTCACTTTCGTCTGCGTCGATGAATTCACTTTTTGAGATGAGGATGATCGGTTTCCTTCTCCTCTTTGCAGGATATTCAGGTAGATCGACACCTGCTTGAATGCAAAGCTCAACTACTGCTGGAATTCGTGGAATTGAGTATCTTTCATGATGAGAAATACGCTTTCCAAGGCGATCGTAGAGGTGGTATGCTTCTACAGGCAGGAATATGTCTTCAAGAGTTGCCTTTGTCCACTCATGAAGTCCCTTACGGAAATTGGCATTCGGCCCTCTGCATGACTTGAATGGATGTCCAACAGGCCCCACATGGATTTCATTGCAAAACCTGCATAACTTTCATCACGTTTAGACAAAGTTGTGAAGAGCTATTTGAGGAAGAATGTTGCATGATATCTCACATTTAAGCAGTCATGAATCTTAAATCTAACAGCGATCAAGTCGGTCGGGATGTGGGAGTGGAAGCGATCAAGGAGCTATATAGTTGTCTGTGTATACAATTTATGATGCTTCTCATTGGTTAATTCAATAGTGTCTACTTTCAATCAATAATACAAGAATTTATCAACGTTCATTCTAAATTGTTATGCATACGTTAAAATCACATTATTAAAATAACACACATTAGAATTATAGCAAAATATGAAATCGAGCAGATTTCGAGCAGCTTATTGCAACATAGAGCCTCTGATCAAACCAACAGTAGTAACCATCAATCCTAGCGAAGTTATTTGAATTACTAATAACCACATAAAGACAGACTGCCTATCAAAGAGTTGATAAAGTTACTTACAATGCAATGACACTTAACAACCATCTTATGTTCAGAAAAGTATGATAAACTACAACTGATAGATTAATGAAAAACATGTTCATTTTTGTAAGAAGATTATTTCAAAGCGCCAAACTTCAAACATGCCATGTAGTAACTTCGAGAGGTTTTCCCATCACTAGCTAAGGACAACCAATTGGAGACTAAAGAAGAGAATTACCCGCAAGCATGCACAGTTACCACCTGCAAGAGCTTCTTGAGATTGTTGATTAATGTAATTCTTGCATTGAACACATTGTGGGCAATTGGTATCATGCTCTTGACTAGCAACCCATTCTTTGGAGGTGGTGCTGGTCGTCTCGGCTGGCCTTTACTCTTTTTCATCCTCTCCCTAGCAGCCCGTCTCAATTGCACAATGGGAATTGGAAATGGCTTTTTCTCCTTTTTAGAATAGTACTGGGGGAAATCGGCATTCTGAGGATAATCACTTCTTATACCACGTGAATATGAATAAGGTATCTTCCATGCTGAAACCTTAGATTTGGGTAGGACTTTGAAATTGAAGTTACTAATATGCTGCAAATCAGAACAGATAATAAATGATTCAAATTCTGAAGAAGAAAAGAAGGCAAGGCATAGAAAATTTAAAGCAAATAAATGAAAATTAAGAAATCATTCATACCTGCAAAGAATCCAGCAAACTGAGACCTGGGCATACTCTGGGTTTCAAAAATTCAGATTTCTTCTGAAAGAAAATTCTACGGAACTCCAATTTTGTTGGAAATGTAATTCTTTTAACAGAACAAGATGAAATAGTGCCAAGTGAGTAGTTACAAGAACTACAATCCATCCTGAAACCAGAAAAACTCGCTTAATAAAGAGAAGGGATGCTGATAATTATTGGCAGCCACCAAGTAACACATTAAAAACAGCTATAACTATAAGATTTACAGATATTTAAAATAAAGTAACAGAATTATACAAGTTGTACGCAACTAATCGAAGTACTTATAGTTAGAATTAGAAACCCAAAACAGCAAATATTATCAAACACATGGCGGGCGGAAGCAAAAAGTTCATAATTCCTCAGTCATCAGCTTTAGCTCGAAATAGATGCAAATGCAAATGCAAATTCATAGTAAACCTCTCATAAAGATGCACATACTGAAATATTGTATGAAGAATTCATTCGCTAGCCAGAATAAGCGATGGAAAAAATGGGGGAGGGGGGAGAAAAACGATAGAAAAGAAGAAAGAAGAATGGAACTGTGAACTTACAGGAAAATTAATGAATTAAAACGAGGAAGCTTCGATTTTTCGTTAAGGATAGTTTCCGAATTTCATGGCATTGGGAGAATTTTTAACAAAATGATGAGTTTCGTTTGCTTCTCTCCTTTCAGTTGTCAGATTGATGATATTTAAAAAAATCTTTTTTCGCAAATATTAAATTAATAAACAAATTGTTCGTTCAATTGGACTGTTCTTCTATGGATGTCCAACTTGGGCCGGCCCGAACATTACTAGGCCCAATTTGGAGACGTAGTCCATGGGATTAAATTTGCCTATTTTGAAGTTGAAAAAAAAAAGACAGAGAAAAGGCTAATTTATCTTGCCATCTATATTACGCTTAAAATTTTTGTCTGGTACAACACGTAGAGGAGATTGTGATAAGAAAAAATGCGGTTTTGGTTCTTAAAAAGCGAATTGGGTAAATTTTAAAAAGTAACTACAAAAATATCATTGCTTTCAAGTAATAACAAAAGAAATGCAAAATTAAATAAGAAATTGTAAAGTTGGTGTATATATACAAACTATTGATAGAAATATAGAGTAGTTTGTGGTCAAAGTCAAGAATCACGTATATTATATTCAACACGATTTAAGGGTGCAACATATGATATGAAATATAAAGTACGGAGGCGAGTCAACACGTAAATGCACACATGGTACAAAATTTATCAATGAGATATTGTAGTTTGTACTCGATTTTTGTTAAATGTAATTTTCTCATAAATCTTCATTTTTATAGAAATCTTGTACAATGATAAATCATGTACCTTATGCTCTCCGAGTTGGTATCATTTACGTCCTAACACGCGATTTATCTTGAATTAGTGTCAAATCTACATAATTTATACTAAAATGGAGTCCGATATAAACGATTTACCTTAAATAATGATTGCCGTTTACCTTTACCCCACTTTTGAAAACGATTTCAAAACTATCACATTCTTGTTACTTTTAAAAATATATACATTATTTTTATTAGGAAAAAAAAAGAATCCAAAGAGGATTATTTAAGAATGTCATATCCAAGGTGTCATTTCAAAGTCTGACATCATCTTCTTGGGCCCCACATCTCCAGTCAAATGGGTGCCATGTCTCCATTTTGACTTAACTCCTCAATTAGTATTATTTCAGACCTTAAACCTAACCCCACATTACCATCCCAAAATAATTATATTTTATCTATGTTTAAAAATGTCTTTTTTCCTAACTATATTTTTATTTAAAAATAATAATAATATATTATTGTACATTATGTTTGGTTTATGAACTTGAACAAACACAACATATATCTAATTTAATTGACATTCTTTTGTATTACATTATGTTATATCATCATTTATTAGTGAATTCATGGACTAAATTGATAACAATAAAATTTTATAATTTAATTTTTAATAAGGATATATGAATCTTTAAAAATTATGTACTGCAAATGTATATTCTGCATAATTAACCTAATATAAAAAGTAATTTAAAAATATATAAATATACAATGTAAGAAGATAAAATATCACTCTTTAATTCTTCCTCCTTGGAATAGAACTTTCCATATATAGTAATATAGGTGAGAATTCAAATTTTTTATATCAATATCCCTTAAAAAAAATCAGCTAATAAGAAAAATTACTAAAATTTTTACTTATATTAACAAGTTATCTGATTGTTATTAAATATCAACCTGTCTTAATACAGAGTTAAGATATTGGATTTTAAATAAATAAATAAATAACAAATCATATTTGAGTGTATACATTTATACATATATATTACAGTTGATTAAAACTGAGCTGTGGGTTAAAGCCAAATTGCTGCCGTAATCTCGGGGAAATGAATAAAGAAGAAAAAGGATTTTTAATTCAATAATAATAAACAGAGGAAATGCACAATTTTATTATTATTATTTTTTTTTATATATAAGAAGAAAAGTCATGTGCACATTTATGGAACTCTGACTTTTGAAAAGGTAGCGGCAAAAATAAACAAAATAAGAAGAAAAAAAACACAAATATAGTGGTGGGATCAAGGCATGACAGTGGAAAAACAGATAAAAGTTCCTCTATAAAAAGAAAATATATGATATACAATTTGACTTATTTGTAGCATTCAATATTCAATTTCAACGGTGCAATTTTTAAGATTTTTTCAATCAACATTTACAAAGTGGAAATTTTGAACTCATGTGTCTTGATCATAAACACGTGTCGGTTACCATTGAATTAAACTCATGTTGACTTGAAGTTGGTGTTTATCTAATATCTTATAAAGTTTCAAAAAATACATTTTAGTTTTCGCAGTTTGGAAAATGATTCTCTTAACTTCAAATTGCTTCAATCAATTAGTTATAATCAATCGATTACGTAGTGGGAGCAAATTGAAAGCTTTAGTAGTTGGATGCAAGGAAGATGAAATCGCAAGGTTCTATCTTTTTTTTTCCCTCAACTTTTTACGATTTTAATTTATTCCTTCGAATTTAACGCTCCAATCAATATTGTTATGTTAGTTTAATTATCAATCAAATGGGTTCAGAGACCATTTAAGAAACTATTTCCCAAACCTCACAGACTAAAATGTCTTTTTTGAAACTTCAAAACTTCAACGATCAAACAATTTTTAACCTATAAGTAATTGGAACCTACGAAGTATAAGATGATATTTTTTAATGCTCTAAATTTGAGATAACCATTATTCTATAATCATGTTTGGAAAAGAAAATAGTGATATAAACTTTTTCTATGAAAGTCATTTAAAGTGCTCCATCAACCTTTTAAAATGCTCATTGTGATTTGAAAAATTTTAGAAATCACCTTTTTCTTGTTCAATCAAACAGTACAAAAATTATAAAGTAATATAGACCAAATGACATAAAATAATTTTTTAACTAATAAATATATAATTAAAAAATGTTCTAAAGTTTCAAAGCATAAATAAAATTTAAAACTATTATTAAGAGGTATCTTAAAGAACCTTTTTTAAAAGAAGATTGGTAGAAAATGCACGCTTGCATGCACGTGGGATGAGATTGATAAAATAAACAAAATAAAAATAAAAATAAAGAGTTATGACTCAAAAAGGAAGAAAAATCATTATGACTACCTTTGACTTTTCATTTTCCTCTTTTTCCTCCAACGAGATCGATCTAGAACAACTCAATTATTAAAAAAATCTAGAACAACTCAATTATTAAAAAAATCTAGTATATTATTAAATTTTAAATTTTGTATATAGTAAGTCGTTGATGTTGTTGTACTAAAAAAACAGTCGTTGATGTTAAATTGGTCAATATGATTGATATACACTAATACTTAAAAGGCTCAAAATTAACCAATCACATAATATTTAAATAATATAACTAATGTGTATTAGGTAAGCATTAATCAACCGAGTTAATAATAGAAATTTATTAGATACAAAATTAAAACTTCATAACCTATAAGAAATCTTTTATTATCAAATACGTTCAATGGATATTTTTATCAATGTTTTTAGAATATAGAAACTAAATAGATACAATCTAAAAATTTAATAATAAAACGGGTAACTTTTAACTTAAATATTCTATAGCCTGCCTCTGATTTAGGATAAAATTTGACGAAGTGTAAAAATCAAAATACATAATTTTTTTTTATTAAAGCATAAAAGACAGCATTCATTAAAATAAATTAAATATGAAACTAAGTTGGAATTAACTTTTAATCCAGAAAGACGATAAAATTTTACATTGTGATCCAATCACATTCAAATATAATATATATGATTCTCAAGATTTCTAAATATTAACAAAAATAAAATATCCGATCAAAATATTTATAGTATACATTTACGTCCCAATTAAGGTTATTAGCCATTTTCTAGAGAAAAAAGTATAAAAATACAAAATATTCATCTATTAGCTAGATAGGATTAAATAATATACTATAGAGCGACTGGATACAAAAAAAAAATGTAGTAGAAAAAAAATACATAACTCAATTGATTAAAATATATATCATTGATAAAGAAAAATTAAACGTTCAAATCTCTACGGTATGTATACATATAATTTGTTAAAAAGTACTTATATTCAATCCATGAAATACCCGATGGAGAGATAGATGTGGGAAATTTCTAATACTATATATGATGCTACCAAAAATTTTCTATACCACTATTATTTATAATTTGTCAATATTAGGCTATTTAAGGAGGGTGGGTGGAGTCTATAAAATAAAATAATATATTACTTAATAACGTGTCAAACTTAATTTAAGACATCTATCTCTAACTAAAACATCGTGAATTCGAATCACTAGTTTAGCGGTTTTAGTATTCATCTTTTTTACAAGTAGGAGGGAGAAATGCAAAAAAAATATCTTTTAGTTTTTTAAAAGACCAAAAGAATAACGTCTCAAGTCCAAGATTAGGAGCCACAGTCTTTATTTGAGCTACTTAGGAGTGCGAAACTATTCTAATAGACCAACTCAAGTCAAGTCCTTTCAGTATTTTTTGTCCTCACTTTCTATAAGAGGTCACCCAACTCAAGATTACTGTTCTTACGATTGAGCCACCGAAAGAGAAAAGGCACCTTATTGGTTTAGGTAGTGATTATCAATTATTTTAAGCTTTTCTCAACCATGATCTTATGATGTTTTCATTCGAATGTGATATCGGTTAATTCATGTATCCTCCTCCCTATTTAGACATCACAGAAAGTCATTGACACGAAGATGGATGTTGACCAATAAACATTTGAAGCATGATTCATCGTCCCGTTGAGGACCACGGTACTCCCATAACTCAAAAGAAAGTGGGTGCATTTATGATTTTCTTCCCCCTCCTCCTCTTAACCAACCCACATCTCATCTCATTTACATTCCCCCTCCAATCTCCCTCTCTCTCCACAGAAATTGGCCCCAACTTTCTCTCTAATGCACCACTAGCTATATCTCTCTCCACCAATCCCATTATTGACTCATCAAAACACTCCCCTTTTTATCTTTCTCTCTAAACCCAATTCATGCATGAGTTGAGAGCTGGTGCAATGGCCTCCCTTCTCTCAATTGCCTTCATTTCATCCCTCTTTCTCTTCC
>NW_019104494.1:4150861-4181063 GCF_001995035.1 Momordica charantia | reverse complement strand
AAAAAAAAAAAAAAGAATGGTTTGTTTTTATCTTAAAAGTTATACTGCATATTTTTAGAAGCAGTTTTGATAAAGTAATATAATTTTAGGAAAAAGAATAAAGGTTTGTAAAAGCACTTTTTGAGGGTTTGGTGATATACACAGGACCAGGTTGTTCATCAATAGCATATGGAGCATCGGAGGAAATTGGGCCATTCAGAATCAACAAAACTGCTTCTTCTCTTTATCTAAACAAATACTCATGGAACAAAGGTCTATTACATTCTCTAATTCCTCTCCCTTTTGATCAAAATCTCTTTACAGAAACACCATTTCTCTGCAGATGCAAATCTGCTGTTTCTGGAATCACCTGCCGGAGTTGGATTCTCTTACACCAATACCACCTCCGACCTCGAAGATTCCGGTGACAACCGAACAGCTCAAGATGCTCTTGTTTTCCTTATCCGATGGATGTCTAGATTCCCGCAATACAAATACAGAGAATTCTTCATTTCTGGGGAGAGTTATGCAGGTAAATCCACTCGGGTAAAATTTAATCTTTTCAATATATTCTTGAACATTGCAAAGAATCTAATCTTTGCGACGTATAGGACACTACGTTCCACAACTGGCAAAGAAGATTATCGACTACAACAAAGCACACTCTCACTCCTTCATCAACCTCAAAGGCTTCATTGTAAGAACGGAAAATTACTACATTGGATTAGTAGGAGTATCATAGGAACCGGTGGAATTTGTAGTTAAGTTTTGAAAATGCAGGTGGGAAATGCAGTAACGGATATGAACCTCGACGCCCTTGGAACGGTGACGTATTGGTGGAGCCATGCCATGATATCAGACACAACCTACAACTCCATCCTTAAGCACTGCAACTTCACCTCCGACAAGACTTCCGAGCAATGCGACCATGTTGTTAGCTACGCCATGAACCACGAGTTCGGCAATGTTGATCAGTACAGTATCTACACTCCCAGATGCCCCTCCGTCATTCCCAACAACACGGTGGCAACAACCTCAACCTTCAGATTCAAAAGCTCTCTTCTCCGGCGGAGGGTGTCAGGGTATGATCCATGTACTGAGAATTATGCAGAGAAGTATTATAATCTTAAGGAGGTTCAGTTGGCAATGCATGCCAATGTTACTGGAATTCCCTACAAATGGACTGCTTGCAGGTGGGTTTTGCTAGTTTCTGTGTCTTTGGCCAAAACTTATCTCCTTCACCAATAAAGTTTTGTTTTTCCTTTTTGGGGCAGTGATATTCTGCTCAAAAACTGGAAGGATACCCAAGAATCCATGTTGCCCACGTACAAGGAGCTGATTGCAACTGGTCTCAGGATATGGGTCTTTAGGTTTGGTTTGAAAAGCTCTGATCTTTCCACATAAATCCTTCTTTTATCCTCTTATTCACTTTCCCAGCATCTCATTCTCTGTTTTTCCTTCCATATGCATACAAATTGAAGTGTAGAGAAGGTTTTACATAATTCTACTAAAGTTCCCAAGTAAAGAGAGGTAAAAGTTTCCCTTTAATGTGACTTTTATATGTGGAAAAATGCAGTGGGGATACCGATTCAGTGGTTCCAGTGACAGCCACCAGATTCGCCCTCAGCCATCTTAACCTCTCCATCAAAACTCGCTGGTATCCATGGTACTCCAGAGGACAGGTTTACTTCTGAAAACCCTGCTTTTTTTTTTGTTCACGTCTGTTTTCAGTTTGAATGAAAGGCTTTAAACAAATGAAATGTACTTGTCAGGTGGGTGGATGGACAGAGGTTTATGATGGGCTAACCTTTGCCACAGTGAGAGGAGCTGGCCATGAGGTTCCACTGATCCAGCCACAGAGAGCTGTGACACTTTTCAGATCGTTTCTATCAGGAAAACATCTTCCAAGATCTTGATTTATCTGCAGAGAAACAGAGCAATGAACACAGAACAAGTAATTGGTCATTTGTCTCGTTTCCAGATATTGGTCATTATTTCGCAACAATTCCAGTACAGCAATGCTGGGGTGTAGGGAACTAGAATTGTATTCATTCTAAATTATATTGGCTACGCCATGTCAATGTCATTACCCATTTCAAGTCCGCAGATGAAAAGGTTGAACTAAGATTACTAACATTTGCCAATGATTATCTTCTGCAAAGTAGAAGTTTAAAGCTCTTTCTTTCCAAGAAATAAAATGTCCATACATTGCCAAATATCTTAATATGTTCCCCCTTCAGCGAACTCAATTGCCAGTGCTGATATCGCTTGTATAGAAGATTCCAATTTGAATACTCGTCTTGTACTTTTCATTCTTCGTTCTGATTCCACAATAAATATCACAGATGTCTGTTTTACATTTAGAGATGGAGAACAAGGTTTCCAAACATTTAGTTCACCAGTAAAAACTAAAATGGAATTTTCTGCCAAGGTCAGATTACAATTAAGTCGTTCCGCTCCTGCATTTACAAAACTGAAGCTCGACAGACATAAAAATGTCTACTTCAATCCCTCATTGAGGCCCTGGGGCATACCTAAGCTCTGGGCAAGATCATTCATTCTTAGCTTCATGGCCTGAGAATCAAAGGACCAACAGTCAGTTCAGCAGAAACTAAAACTTGGTAATTCAACTACCATCAGAGTGAGTCTTCAAACCTGAACACTCTTCTGGTGTGCGTCCTTGTATGCTTCGGTGACTAGAAGGGACAGTTTCTGCAAAAGAATGTAAAGTTTTGAATATTTGGAATATCTACCATTAAACCCAATCATAAAACTTAATGGTTAGTCTTCCACCATTGAAAGTAGAAACCACCCATTCAAGAAAAATTATACAACCATAAATTACAATGTTACTGAAAACAATATTCTTAAGGAATAATTTATGCGTATTCGATTTATTTTTTAGCCGAGTCCCCATGGAGGACCCAAGCTCAATAGCCATCCAAATCTCAAACTCATGAGGCACAAGAGCCATAATACCACCAGGCACCAACATTGAAGGAGATATACTCCAAACTTGGATTGAGGACAGGACAGGTAGTGCAGTATTAAGTTGTGGCCTGTGAGGATGCTTTATTAGGAGCAATGCAAAGTCAAATGTTAGAGTGCACTACAGCATTGTGAATACTCACTTCTGGTCCTAATTTCATTGCAGCCTCAGTGATCTCCGTGCGAACAGGTTGTTGATTCCCAGATAACGTCACCTAAATTAGTTGACAGAGAAAATATGAGGCCAGATACGTGGTGACATGCAAACATGATATGGACCCCTTCTCTAGTATCATAATTCTCATTAAATGAAAAGGCAACGTTAGGCCACAAATTTTGCATGAAACCAATTGCCAAATCCATAACCCTTGGCCATGAGCTCAGTACTTCTATAATTATTTCAATAAATCATGACTTTATCTCTTTCGAAATTATCCACGGGGATCAAGACTGGAACTATCAATTAATAGTTGATACTGCAAACTAAAGAGATATTTAATATCTGGAGAAGATGGCCCCAAGCAAGAGATTTGGAATCCATAGTGACTTGTTGAATATAAGAAAATTGGCTTAAGTTTGATAACTAACTAAACATTAATCCACTAAATTGGTAATAAAAAACTCTAGACCAGTTCTTCTTCTTCCCTCTAAGTAATACATGAAACTAAGGCAAATAATACCAATAATAATAAATATGTGTCATTAGTCTGGAATCTGTAATTATTTACTAGCCACCTAAAATTTAGGGGAAAAAGGTCTTCTAAAATCTTAGCGAAATGTAACCCATGTTCACTTCACCAACCACCGATGTAATAGCATAGTGTTTGACAAAGTGGAGATGGACTTAATGCAAGAGAGAGAGCAGGCAGAACATACCTTAATTAGCTCTCCTTCGCAGTAGCCATCAAACTCTGCCCTGGAGAACAGAAACACGGAAGAAAAAAGAAAAGTTAAAACAACGACTTCATAAAACAGAGAAAAATGTCTGAAAGTGACAATACATTTATTTAACATGTTTAGTCTTACGCTGCAAGTTCTTTTTGTACACGCACTGCCTCTACTTGGACAACCATTTGCGCCTTCTTCACAGTCTCGTATAAGTTCTGCATGTTTCCGAATATTCCTGCCTAAAAAGGGTTAGCATGTAAGTAACTAGAATCTTACTTGCAGAGAAAACCTCTTTCCATTCTCAACTTTGAAAGACATTTCTGTTTGGTCTCTCAATTACTGAGACTGAGAGTGACAAATTTAACCATGATATCAAAAATTTATATCGTGTTAACCATATTGCAAAGTAAATTCTACCTTTGAAGGTGCATCATCGCTCTTCTCCTCATTCTCCTTCTTTTTTCCAAATAGACCATAAACACAAAAGGATCTATTATTTTTATGAACTTTCCAAGGACCATGAGATGTGATCCGCACACCAACTATATTTGACATTGAATTTAGGTTACCTGTAAGAGGTAGGCAGAAAAGCATAATTGGATCATTATTAAGTAAAATGTGCAATCAAATGTCTCAAAAAGTGGACTTCATTTCTAATTTCAGCACGACAACTTGGTAATAAACAAGGAATTTCCAGCTACATACAAAACTCTATAGTCCAAAGTACCATATTCTGGATTATAAGACGCAAAATAAAGAAATTCTAAACCATCGTGCCTGCTAAGTTTTACAGCATTTATATCTAGGTTTTCAGAGAGTTCTAATGAAGTAGACAAGGGATTTATTCAGCTCGTCCATCCGCATTATCACTAATTATCCATTATATGCTACCGGCTTCAGTCTTGGTTGTTCACATAATTCCTTCTCTATGGAGTATTTTCAGGTAGAAAATCTTGAAGTAACCCCAGTGCTAAGAGGTTTCGAGGTTTTCCAAACTAATTCAGTATTTCTTACGTTAATTTTACAGATCATAACCTTTTTCTTTAATGTTCTTTATACAATACCGTACCCAGAACGCATTTGCCTTCCAGTTCAAACCAAGAGGATCTCCCCGTTCATCTGTCACAAATTAACTTCGATTCCAGAAAGAAAGCAATAATTCCCAAATAGAGAATGAACCTAACCCATTCAGTAATAAGAGCTGAGGATACCGCAGACGGTTTTAATTTAGGTCTAAGCTTTATCCGATCGGTAAATCTTCCCAACGAACTACACCACACTAATCAACCGCACCAGCTAAGATCCGTCCATTTGATCGAGTGGTGAGAAAGCTCCATAATATACAGGACGGAGCCAAGTTCCAAGCAACCAATTCAATCCAGAGATACAGCAATCAATCTAAAATACAGTCCTCGTTTTCCTACGGTCTCACCAACCAAAAGAAAATGAAAAATCTGAAAGAGACAGAGTTACAGAGCGAGGCTGGTACTCACTTCGTTGTTTCCAATCAGAAATTCCTCGCATATTTGGTAGTTGAGCACTCAGAGATATTGTCGACGCCATTTCTGAAAGCTGTGAATGTGCCGCGGAGAAAGTCGAGAGGATAAACTATAAAGTGGAGTTTCGCTTCCGAGAGACCGCGCCCACCCAACCATCACCCGTCGGTTATAGTTCTTAAAGACAGGCCAATACACAAAGGCCACGTTTCTTATTACGAAAATTTTGTTTAACAAATACTTGGTAATGTTTTGGTTTAAATTTGTTGAATTTATACTCAACAAAATAGACGAGTACAAATATTTTATATGTTTTAAAAGTTTTGAGAGACCTACTTTTTTTGTTTAACAGTAACCCTCTCCAATGTAGCCAACTCAAGACTCGAACTCGGATTGAAGCGGGCTAGTCCCCGTAAAAGCCCCACCCGGGTCACAGGTTCTCAGTAACGTGGATAGTCAACGAGCATGAGGAAGCTTGACTTGTTGTCATGTGAGGGTGGGAGATTGAACTCACAACCTATTGGTTTGAGATATATGTTAATTACTATTGAACTATACTCGTTTTGACAAACGACATAATATTACAACATGTTTGTAATAAATAATTATTAAATGTATAATTAAAATGACATAGATTATATATATTATTTGTGAACAAATGAAGGTTATTCAATTTGTATGATTCAATTAGTCAAAATATTAAATATTATAGTGAATATATTCTATTTGTAAATCAAAGAAATTGAAAATCGAAATCATAAGTTTTTAGTTATTTTCAATGGAAATAGATGTTTTATAGTTGATATAATTTACCAGAGAAAATAATTTTAAAAATTTCACAATAAACGTTTAAACTTTTAATTTACAGAATCAAAATAATATTTAAAATTAATTGTTATTTAAACTTGAAAGGATGGTAAATAAGAGACAAAAGAAAATGTTGCAGATGGGGAAACCAAACCTCAGTAGTGAGCAACTTTTCTGCAGTACCCTCCTTTCAGTCTGTAAACCAGACTCTGCCCTCTCCATCAACCCAATTTTTTGATCGTTTCTCCAAAATTTTGAGGTTACAAAACACGGTTACTTTTCGTACTTTTCGTATATATATTTTTTTTCTATTCTGTAACATTTAATTAAAGTATGAATATTTTTACTGCTTTGTACTATATAATATATATATATATTATCAACCTTACAAATTCCAAGCTTTCACCATTTTAATTATCTTTCCGTTCACGTTTTGATTATGTTTATCCTTCTTTTTAAGTACCTTTCGGTCACGTTTACTGATCATGAATCACATTTTTTTTTAGTACAAATCAGGTTAGGATATTCAAATTCATAACATGAATTACATTTTTTAAATACTATTAATGAAAAATTGACGTGACATGTTCATTAATCTATTTTAATTAGTTGACAATTTGGACATGGCCAACTAGTTAGCATTTACCATTTATCTCCGACTACTCAGAGGTCGTGTGACATATTTGTTTTATTAATACTGTTTTTGGATTCTTTGATTGAAATTTATGAAAATAGCATTTTAAATGTTTTCTTTACATTTTAGATCTGAAACTTTAAAATGTATAGTTTTATTAGAAAAAAAAATAAAACTATGATAAATATACTATTTTATTCTATGCTAAACTCATTTCATTTGGGTTGAAAATAAAAAGGGAAAATATAATAAATAATAGATTATATGATATTGTAAAATAATAATTCTACAAAATTGATAACATTTATTCTAATAAATTAATTGATAATATTTTAAACATAACTAAAATTTAGTTGACCATAGTTTACAAATATATTAAAAGGTAAGTAAACAATTATTTTTTAAAAATTGAGATTCAATTTTCAAATGTGCTACGAAACACAAAAACTCTATTTTAATTAGATTTTTATCCTCAAATTACCAACAAACGCACTCTTAACCTATTAAAATATTCAAAAACTAATTTTTAATTTAACATTTGAGTGGCTCTCCATAGAATTTACATTTAACCTTATCAACTACAAATTTATTTGAAAGATTTTTTTTATCACAAGATTTATCTAAAGGTTATTAAAGATAAAATATGGTAAAGTCAAGATTTTAAATGTCGAAGGCTCAACTTTGTAGAAATATCCATAAAATATCGATATCAATGAATATTTCTATAGAAATTTAAGAAATAAAAAATTCATAAAAAATATTTAAATTAACAAATAAATATTTTACTATTTTTAAATAAATTAAAAATAATTATTATTAATATTATGTATATATTAACAATATTTTGTTGATATTTTTTTTATATTTAATCGCTAGTTTTTAAAAGGATGGAAATGTCGATTTACATATTGCAAATATTTAAAATAACGCGTAAAACTCAGAGACAGCCGGGAAAAAAAAGCTTTTGGTTCGATTTTTGAGATGAAGATAATGCGGTGTCAAATCCAACGACCAATGTGGAATTTGGACCCATTGATTCAGATTAAAACCCAACAAATCAGGGCCTTCCATTTTTTTCTCTTTCCTTTTAGGGGATAATCGGAACTGAACTTGATATGTTTCTTTGCTATGAGTTATAACTTGGTTACTGATATTTATATATTTGATTAAAAAGTTATAAATTCTAATTTCCACTTTCAGACAAGGATGATTTTCATCTAAGTTATATTTGTTCTTAAAATAAGTTAGCATATCTATTAAATAAGAAAGTTATTTTCTCTCAAATTTTAATCATGTGAGGTAGTTATTTCCTGTGTGGCTTTTAAGTGAAGTGAGCAGAAGCAAAACTTCAACTGTAATCCAAAGTGGTGTTTCTTTCTAATAAGTTTTCCTCCTCGTCTCAAAAAGAAAAAAAAAATTCCACTATCAAATGTTGTATTAAAGAAAATTTAGGTTAAGACTTAGGTCACATGTCTGAATATTCATATTCACGTATTTTTTTTTTATAGAGATTCAAATTTTGATCATGAGTTTAATTTCCACCCTACTGATTATTACTTAAAAAAATATAAATGTTAAAATAAATATTTCAAAAATACATAGACAAAAACAAGTATCGTGACAGAAAGTATTAGAAAGGAAAAAAAAAACACACACACCATTACAAGTTCCATTACTTAAAGAAGTGGGCACTCTGTGTATCCAAATTATCACTCTACCCCACACCCCAACCAGAACCCATTTGGACAATTTGGTATTTGTCCATCTTTTCTTTGCTTTCTCCCCCCTCTGAAAAAGCTATGGGTTTTGAGTTTGAGGGGTGGGTTAAAAAAAAAAAAAAAGGGAATTTGCAGAGAAAGTAGGGGTATCGTAGTAATCTCACATAAATTGACCTTCACCTGTTATAACAATAATAATAATGGAGAAATTGGTGGAAAGCATCTTCCCTTGTTTCAGATTCATGAATATATGCAGAAGAAGATTGCGATGAAATGAGATGAAACCAAACCAAACCAAACGCGGTCCTCACCTACAATACTAAGCTACTTCCGTTTCCATTTTCAACAGTGCATCAGAAGCCACCCTCCATCCATCCTAATCTTCTGCCTTTAGTTTAGGCAACAAAAGAAAAAAGATGGAATTTCTATCTGTCTCCAAGGAAAATACCGTCTGTTCTGTTCTGTTCTGTTTCCCGTTCTCTCTCTAGAAGTCGCTGAGAAAAACAGGTACGCAAAGAGGGAAGAAACAGAGAAACTCCACGCACACGCAGCCCTTCAATGACAAGGAAGAGTCTCTTTAATGGCCCAGCTGGACCAATTTTGTTGTAGAAGAAAAACCCAAAAAAGAGAAAAGAAAGCGAAGATGGATGAGAATTGAGATGAGATGAGATGAGATGTCTTCTAATGTCCTCCAACCAAACCATTACCAAGAACCCCCACAACCTCGCATTAAAAATTCCCCTTCCCTGAATTGCCCCTTCTGCTGCAACCCCCAAAAATCCCCATCTTCACTTCTTTCTTTCTCATCACTGTCTCTGAAAACAACCATTTCTTTTCACCGAGTTATGTGGGCCTTTTTGGGTTTTAGTTGGCTCGGTCAGAGCTTCACAGAGAAAACAGGAAACCAAGAACCCTCTCCCTCTCTTCCTATCTACATCTTTTTCTCTTTCTCTCTCTCTTTCTTCTTTGTCCTTGCCCACTTTCTCAATTTCTTCCATACCCACCTTTTCTTCTCTCCCTCTTTCCCCTTCCCTTCTCCCTCCCCGTCTGATTTTTCGATTTTCGCTTCTGGGTTTCTGGTTTTTCCTCCCCATCGATGAAGAAGATCAAAGGGGTTGTCTCCCAGTACGCTGTGTATGAGGATCCTAAGGCCAGATTCAAGCATCACAGTCTCCTGCAAGATTATGACGAATTGGAGAAGGTAAAATTGGGGGTTTCTTCTTGTTTCCATCAGATCTGGCTTTCTTTTGATGATGTTTGAATGTTTTCTTCAGATCCTGATTTTCTGCGAGATTTGCTTTCTTTTTGGTTTGAACTGAATTTCTGATCAGGAAGAGGGTTTGATCTGATTGTTTTGGCTGACTAATTCTTCCGAGTGTCTGAACTGGTTGTTTCTTTGTTAAGTTTTAATCCTCTATTTGGTTGCTTGATTGTTTCCTCTGAAGAGTTGTTGAAATTGGAAAATCCTATCTCTAGGCAAAAAGAGTGAAGTTCATCTATTCTTTTCTTTCTATCTGGAGATTCATCTTTTAGTCTTGCTTCCATCCATTATTTTTCTTGTTTCTGAGAGATTGAGATACCCTTTAAACTGATATGACCACCTCTTGTGGTATTTTCATTCTGTTCTGAACCTGTGCTTATTACCATTTCAGATCATCTTGCTGAGTTTAGTGCTTATCTCCCTACTCTCCATAAATACAACACTTTAAACAACTGATCTTATTTGTATGGTCTTTCGTTTCAGTTTTATCTCACACGGCCTTTTGAAGTTCCATAGGAAATTTGGTTCTGGTTATTTATAAAATCTGCCACTCCTAGTTCTGAGTTTGAGACATATACATCAGTTTTAGACTCAGGAATGTTATTTGGATAAACAAACAGCTGAAAGTTTTTTTTTTCTTTTCAATTTTTTATTCTTCTTCCAGGAAACAGAAACTGTTAAGAGGAAATTGCAGATGATGAATCAAAAGAAGATGACCCTGGTTGCAGAAGTCCGGTATGATTAATACATTATATTATATTGTATTTAGTGAATTGTTTAGACCTAACTATGAGTCCGTTTATATTGAAGATTCTTGAGGAAGAGATATGAGTACTTAATGAAGAACCAGTCGTCAAACAACCGTTCGAATGGAGATCCCGTGCAGGTGCAGCAGAAGCAACTAAATAATCAAGTGACTAACAACAATAAGAAGGGAAAGAATGGTGCGAGAAGGAGACCTGCTTTGCAACCCCTTCCGTCGATCTCTGATATAAACCAAAAGGAAAAAATTGACCGAGGAATCGATATCCCTCTGCAGAAGAATCCTACTCCAACTCCTGTCTTTGACTTAAACCAGAAGGCAAAGACTACTAGGAAGAAAGCCAATCTACAGAATCCGGCACCAGTTTTGGACTTGAACCAGAAGGAAAGAATGTACAGTGGGAGAGATGCTGGCGAGAGAAACATCACTCCATTTTTTGACTTGAACCAAATTTCGGTAATTGACTAGACTTATTTGGCCACTCTGAAAACGTTATTTTCACTTCCCCTCCCTAACAAAATCTCTATGTTTCAATTCAGATAGAGGAAGAGGAACTGCAGATGCATTACGAGCCACTGAGAGCCAATGAGCTGAAGAAAAGCCTTCTTCGAGGTGGGAGCGACGAGCAGCAAAACAACGACATCAAGATTTCGGCGTGCAGGACGATCGGAGATGGCCCGAGTCGAGCAAGTAAAAGAAAGATTTCATGGCAAGACCAGGTGGCTTTAAGGGTTTGAGCTCCTCTTCATTCTTATCTCTAATCTAGTGTCATTTAGAACTACTATTTGGGTGGTGGGCTTGAGGCCACAGTTAAGTGTAATTCCTTCTTTGGTTCTGTAATTTTCTATGTAAAGGGAAAGTAGTATAGTACATGTTAATACCATTTAAAAGAAAAAAAAAACAAAAGAAACGATGATGAGATATTGACAAGAATCAAAGATGCAATCCTTCAAACTATTGCCCTGTTTTCCTATAGTTTTGTAAAGCATAGGCACTGATTAGGATTACGTTTATGAATGTGATATGATAATGGCTTAAAAGAATCCGATTTCTTCTTTCAAGCTAGGCACTGATTCTGTACATAGACACATCCATTTGTTCCTTGTGCATATGACAAAAAAAGAGATAACTGAAGGCAGATGTTAAGAGAAAAAGTTTGTCTCTGGTAGCTTACACTAGCAAAGAAGTAAAATAGCAAGCAGAAAATTTTTCTGTGAGCTGAGTCAGATGATAAAACGCCGTTCTGCCATTAGGAGACACATCTCCGAGTCGAATTCCTGTGGATTTCAGAAACTAATACCAGCAGCATATGAGAAATGAGAGATTTGAAACTGGATAATGAAAGTTTTTGTAAAAATGGGGCAAAAGAAGACGGTTTTTTTCTTTTTTTTTTTTTCAATACAAGTAGGGGCGAAGCTTTGAACTTATGACTTCTTAGTTGGAGATAAGTGTGTTAAACAGTTTAAGACTAGTTTGGACAAGGTAACGTGCCCTTGTACAAAATTTGATATGGTGCAAAATCAAGCATATAAAAAGTGCTCCAAATAATTGCCAAAATGCCCATCTAACAACTCTAGAAGCAGTAGTATACAAGCCTGAAGTCAGAAGTTACTTTTCTGTAAAAACAAAGAATAGAGGGAATAGTAATTATAAATTTCTGTAAAAAATGAGAACTTAACCAATGAGGGTATTAATTATACATTTTATTTGAGTTCAAATTCAATTCCATGAGATTACTATTTTAAGGGGTAAAAGAATGAATTTTTATTTCAAACTTAAATTTAAGTCGGTTTTATTATCGTTTTTAAATAAAGAAGTTTAGTCATGTTATTACACATAATTGGAAAAAAAAAAAAGACAAAAGGGTTAAAACGATCAAGTTCTAACATAATGATCCTTTTCGGAAAAAAAAAAAATTTGTACAAGTTAACATAATGATGTATTGCAAATTTGTATAGGCTTAAATATATGTTTTTTAAAGTTCAACATGAACATGTGCGGCCTCAAATCTCCCATCGATGTTATATACCTAACAATTTAAATTAATATTTTTTAAGTCCTGATATTTGAATGTTTTTTTCTTTTTTTTAAGTGCCTTAATTCTTCCTCCAAATTTCTATTAAGTTTGTATTAAATACATTTAAAATCCACCCACAGAAAAAAATATATATATAATTATAAAATGTTAAACATAAAAGACTAAATGGAACGTTTTAAGTTTAAAAAAAAAATTGAACTTTATCGAAAATTCTAAAAAGGAAGTCAAACATATATTTTTTTGAGTTCAGATTTGCAACATATAACCTTCAAGACATATATACAAGGCCTTAATTAATTGAACTATGAGATTAGACAATTAAACCATATACTTAGTGTATTTTTTCCATAAAATCTACAAAATCATGTTTTATATATTAAAAATGGTTTTAGACATAAATATAGTTCAATTTTTTAGCTTATTTGACTATTTAGTCCAATTGGGCCATTACTTCTTCATAGAACACATGGATCCATTTAGCATATAATCCATGAACATGGATATTATATGAAAAACTAATGGTACAATTTAACGGAAGAATAAAATAAGCTAAAAATTAAAACCCATGGGTGTTTAAAATGATTTTTAATATCCAAACATATGATCTGCATATTTCATTGAAATTTATGAGGTTTAAATACTCTTTATTTTGAAATATCTATTTTAGTATTTATATTTTATAATTTTATTTATTTTAATCCATGTACTTTTTAAATCTTAGTTTTTGTCCCTGTGCTTTAAGAAGTAACCAGTTTGGCTTCTTCGTATTTATTTCGATAAAAAATTTAGAATGACACTTCACTCACTTAATTTCTTGAAAGTAATCATAAATTTATATGAAGGAGTTTCTTTTGTGTATAAATTTTGTAAAGAGAGACTAAAATTGTCACTTTATTGTAAAAGTATAAAGACGAAACAGATATTTAAATGAACAAATATTAAGTACAAGGATAAAAATAGATATTTTGGTTAATTTTTAGAAATTTGAAAGAGGAATTAAAATTCTTTGACCTAATTTCTCCTCTAAATTTGTTCCAACATATCAATAATCATGGTACTAAGAAAATACTAAAAATGATATCAGGTAAGTTGATCCCCAAATTTTAGGTTAAGATTCTATTTGGTCCTAAGCTTCAAAAACCGATAATTTAATTTCCGACATTTAGAAAATAGTTCTAAATGGTCATTGGAGTTAAATGACGGTTAATAACACTAACAGAATGCTGAAGTAGAAGTTTTAGACATTAGGTGACATCTCTTAGTGTTGTATTTTTAAACGATGTGTCATTCATTTAAAAATACAAATAAACAAATGACATGTAATGCCTAAAATTCTATGTAAGAATTCTATTAGTGTTATTAATAGTATTTTGATTCGAATGACCAGTTATAACTATTTTCTAAAAGTTGAGATCAAATTGTCAGGTTTTGAAACTTATAACCAAAGAATTCTTACTAAATTCTTAGATACCAAAATTGTAATATATATATATTATAAACATATATTAAAGCGTAAAGGAAAACTTTTTAAACCTTTTTTCTAAAAAAAAAAAAATCTCTCAAGACTAAACAACTGAAATATATTTTACCATTAAACTTTATCAGAGCTGCATGACAATACATACATCTGTATGTTGAACCCTTTTTTTCTTTTTCTTTTTTTAACGATATGTCTGTTGAATTGTTAAGTTAAGAAAAGCAAATTTTAAAAATTACCTTTGACTGACTGACACAATACCAATAACTTTTGGTGTGCAATTATCATCAAAGAAAAGAAAAAACTGATAATTAAAACTAAGGGGCAGTGAGAAAATTGAACTGAACAGGGGGATTTTTTTTTTTAATTAATATTGTAGTATTTGTTACAAAAATGAAATTGACACCTTACTACTATTATTTGACAAGAGAGAAATGTATAAACAAAAATTTATTTTAAAATAAATGAGTTGTCAAATATTGGATAGTGATGAGTCAAGTTTTGTCATTTTATAAATGATTTCAAAATCAACCGTTTTCATTATAATTAAATACTTTGAAAACAACAATATAATGGTATGATACTAAATCCATCTCACAATTAAAAAAAAAAAGGTTAAAATTGGATAAAAATCATAATGGTATGAATATATATTATGCAAACAGCTGGAAGAGGAAGAAAAAAAAGCATGGGTACCTTTAATTAGGCGATGGGATTTGGTTCATGTTGTGGTGTCCCCATGCAAGTTTGAGAAGGCGAGTTTTGTGCTTGATTCTCCATAACGATCATACTCTGAGTTCCAATTTGGTAGATTTCGCACCAGAATTTGAAGAACCCCTTGTTTTCAATTTCAGGGCCCGGTTTAATTTCTTCAAGTTCTTCTTCTTCTTCTTCTTCTTCCACAGGGGTCACTGTGATCTTCTCTACTACTTTCTTACTTGCTTCTGATTTTGCTTGGTGCTTTTTGCCTCGCAAATGGGCATCGAAACTTGTCTGGCTCGAAGTTGTAATTTTGCACGTCTTACAGAAAAAATTATCTTCCTCATCTTTCTTGGCTTTCTTCAAAATCCAGCCAAATGGCGGCTTGGGTTCGGTACCGACAGCCTCTGCCTCGGCTTCTGTAGGTGGTCTCATGGCTTTCCGCTTGGCTTCGAATCGTTGTGGGTTTGGCCTTGGCTGCAATTTCCACACCCGCACCATAAAAGGAATGTTTTAATGAATGTGTTTCGTTTCAACGAGGATATTTGAGAGTGAAGGTAGAATTAGTAATTAAAAAAAAGATTAAAGTATAATTGATTTTTCAAAATCGTTGATAGGATTTTAAACTTTCTAAAATTAATGACAAATATGATAAAAAAAAGTACACATAAATACCTTATTGCCTTCTCTTTTTATTTCACTCATAAAAATACATGTATTCTCCAATTTTATATATAATTTGTAATAAAAAACTGAATTTATTCAACTTTGAAATCAGTATTTTGTTTGTGGCAAAAAAAAGTAAACAGATATTAATTCAAACATTTAGCAAATTTATGTGATCATAATCACAAAAATTTTTGTCTTTGAACAAATTAATTTTTGACTACACATCTTATATATAAAATTAGAGTGCAGTGGATTTCTATGAATGAAATCAAAAGAGAAGATAGTTAATTTTTGAAAATGATTTTGATCACGTTAAAATCGCTCCTCAACGAACTTTTGATTTTAACCATCAAAACTAGAGAGAGAAATTGTAGAGTTGTTGATATATGTATTGGACTAACCAGAAGGATTGGCTTGTCCTTTTCCTCATCATTCGTAGCCTCTTTTGGGGGTTCCAGAAATCGAAGTGGCGACGAATTCGACTGATTAAGCATTCTTTGTCCACTCGATTTCATGGAAAATTGTTCATCATCTAGGGTTCGTTCAGCAGCCCTAAGAATGGCTAGTTCTTGCTCCATGATTATTTCCCTCCTAATCTCCACCTCCACCTTCCGCCGCCAAGCCATCTCTCTAATCCTTATCTCTTCTTTAACCCGCCGTTCCACCACCTCTGCGCTCAAACAATCCACAGAATAAATCGATCAATAACGAAGAAATTAATTAAAACAACACAAAATTAGCTTCATAAATTGTAATTACGAACCTCGGAGCTGGAGGAGCATCTGGAACTTGAAGGCCCGGCGGCCGCCGCTTCATTATCCATGCCTCCGAACCTGAAATCCATCGCTGCCGAAGAGAACAACAATGAAGAAATTAAAGTGAAAATTGGAAGAGAGAGAGAGCAGAAAAAGAGGCGACTACTTGTGATGAAGAACTACTGAACATACTGTTTCATTATTGCCTAATATGGAAAAACCAAAACTAATTTTTATTTTATTTTCTGGTATCGTACTACGCTTCATTAAAACCTCTGATTCTCCCTCTTTCTCAACTTTCTCTCTCTCCCTCCCATTGTTATTTTTGGAGCTTATTTTCTCGAAAATGCTTCAATTTTAACCTATTTTTTCCGTTTCTTCACAATCGGTAATTTTCTCACTTGGATTCATCATTAGCAACATTGGTGGTGTTTTTTTTTAATATCGCCAATAGATCTTTTTGTCACGTTCAAGATTAAAAAGATAGGAAAAAAAAAAAACGATTGACAGCAGTTGTAGCTATTATAGATAGCTCAAAGAAAAGTGGAATTTATATGGTACCTGACAGTGGTTTTAAAGTGGCTGTAAAATTTTTCTGCACCCGTGGGGCCCTTGTCCAGCAAGTAACTGCGAGATTTGTGGGCAGCTTCTTCAGCAACTTCAAAGTTTGGAGTTGAAACCTGATAATGGTGGAGAGAAAGAAATGGGAAGAAAAAACGAAGCTTCAACCAGTCGAATAATGGAAGGGGAGAGAGGATGGAAAGCAATGAGAGGGTAAGTTGAGAGAGAATGGAGAAGGAAGGGGAGAGAGAGTATGGAAAGCAAGGAGAGAGAATCATAAAAGTTGTTTCATGATCAATTTGTTCCTATTACAATTGAATATTTGAAATTGATTATATTTTAAAATAAATTTTTATTTTTATATTTTTTAATTATTAAATATTTAATGGTGGTAAGAATAAGATTGTTGCTTAGAGGTGTTAAGTTTTATTGATGAGAGAAGGAAAATATTTGCTCCTCACTGGTATGGAAGAACCTTGTCCTTGTCATCATTAAATATTTGACATTTCACTATTTTTTAAAACGTTTTTTGTTTTTACATTTCTCTCTCTTAATTGTCAGATATATGGTGGTAACGACAAAGTTACTTCTTACATGTGAGGAGTAAAGTATTTTCCGAGAGAGAATGGAGAAGGAACTAAAACTAATTGGATAAAATTTGACTGGAGCAATCTTGTTCTTGCCACCATTAAATATTTGACCAGAGAAAAAAATTTTGAGTTAGTGAATTGTAGTAAGAAGAAAGTTGCTACTTTAATAGGGAGGAGTCAAAGTATTTTCTATAGATTTAACTATTTCAAATGTGAGAATTTAATTTTTACCCGTTAGTATACAATTCTTTTTCAATTGAAAGTTTATGGGTGTAAAATTGCAACAATCATTCATATTTTAATGGTGATTTGTGCAATTCAACCTTAAAAATGTGTCACAACTTTTCAAAAAAAAAAAAATTATGGGTGTTAGTCAATCTAATTAATGTTTGTTTTCTTTCTTATAACAATCCTAATTAATAAAATCAAGTGCATGATCCTCTACTATGATGCCTGTGTTCGAGTATAGCTTTGACACTCCTAAGGAAATCCAAACACAAACTCATTTATTTAACCCTCCGATTGGCATCAACAAAATTTAAAAAATGTCGAAAAATGATTTAAAATTCTTTATCTTGTTTGGAAACTCAGAATAATTTGAAATGACTATAATTAAATTTCCTTTGTTTGTTTGGATGGAACATTTTTAAAATTAAAAAAAATACTTTTAATCTAAATTTATTAATTAGAAATTAAAATAGGACAATATTAATAAGTAATTTACTTCAAAATTATTTGAAAACCTGCCAAATTGGACAATTTAGATGAATTTTTTTAAACGTATAAACACAATTTGGAATAAATAAATTCTACTTCATATCAACAAAATTTAAAACTAGGTGAAATCTTTAGGTACCAAAAAGACTATAAAACACAAGCAACTCCAAACTCATACTTAATTTCACTTAAGGAGAATACTAGTCTAAATAGGGAATTAAGCAAAAGCATATAAAATATGGTACTTAAAAAGAATCAGTCCCTATTCTGCTTGTCAGACAGGATATTGGGTCCTGATTTCATTGATTAGCTACAATTTGGAGGATTTTTCTTTAAGGAGATATAATATTACAGAGGTAAGAAAAAAAAGTTTTCATGTACATATAGGGAAAGGCGAAAAAACCATGTCCATAAATTCTTTCTAGATAAACTAATTGTATCTTTTTTTTCTTCTTTTAATTGAACGGAACACAAAAATTATGCTAACGGTTGAATCCAAAGTCTTCCACGAACTCAAAGAGAGTCGTACGTTGAATACACAAACCTACAAAACATATATACGTGAGCACTTTAATGCTAAGTCAGTAAGTAATCGAATTGGTAGTTTATAGTGTTTAAGATTCTAGATTCAGACACCAAAGCGAGTATAGCTCAGCGTTAATTGACATATATCTCCAACCACGAGATTGTAAGTTCGATCTCTACCACCCCACATGTTCTACTAAAAATGATTCCAAATTCACACATACGTGCAAGTACCTGATCTTCAAACTCGGCACTCCCTACTCTTCGGATAGTGCAAGTTCTGTGGCTCTCAACATTACATGTAGAATAAATTTGGATTTCAATTCTTTTTTTTTCTCCTGTTAGAGTAAATGTTTTTGTTTTACTTTTAACTAACGAGTCAATTTAAGTTTTGAATTTTGATGTAGAGAACCTAGAGTTTAAAATACTAATTACTAATGTTAGTATTTAGTTAAACTAAATTTCACGTCATTAAATCATTTAACCTCCACACAATAATATATGAACTTCACTTAAAAAAAACAAACATCTAATCTAATACAATTAGATAAACTTTTTCTGAAAAAAAAAAATTCAAGTAGATGATCTAACACGCATAAACATTGCGCTGTTAGATTATTAGAACATTTATAGTAAAATGACAAAATTTTTAAAATTGAAAACTCCAACTTGTAAAAAAGATATTACTTTCACACCTCTTATTTAAAATTAAGATTTAAGATGAATATGAGTGGCTCAAACATTTAAGAAGAAAAAAAATTTAACTTTTTGGTAAATTTCGTCCATAAATTTTTAACATAGTAGCTAATAGGTCCCTCTTTCAAAGTTGTGTCTAATAAATCACCGACCTATTCAACATTTTTTAAGAAACAAATCTATTAGATATTGAATTTAATGTTCTGTCAATTCGTGTCAAATAATCCTGTAAAATTTTAAAATTTTTAAAATTAATCCAAAGACTATAAGACACAAAATTCAAAGTTTAGGAGGTTTCTAAGATACCTTTAAAAGTTTAGGAATCTATTAAACACAAAATTTGTAACTTCATAAACTTATCAGACACTCTTAAAATTTAAGAACTTGAAAAATCTAAAAAGTTAAGGCCAGTTGGGTAATGTTCTCACTTTATATTTTCTCGTTACTCGTTTCTTATACGTTTGGTAACAATTTTTGTTTCATTTAAAAAATATAAATTATTTTATCAAAAAAGAAAAATAGTGTGTTGTAACTCACGAGAATCAAATTACCATGTTCTCACTTTATACCAAAATGTTACAAAACGGACCCTCGAAGACTAATATTGTAATTTAATTTTTATGTTGTAATTTCAATGGAAACAAAACAAATTTATTTCAAGATTTCAAAATTTTGAAATCTTTGAGAATCAAAAGGTATAAATGATAAAGCTGTACTGTCCAATAAGGGTAGGCCCACCGGCCCATGTACTGCTTATAGCCAGCCAATACGTCTTTTTAAGTCTTTTCCATCATAAATTATTAATTATATTGTTTCTCCATTTTGGATCTGTCGCCGCCCACCTTCGTCTTCCCCTTCTCTTCGATCTTCAGTTCTCCTTCTGATTCTTCAGACGCCATTAAAACATGCCTTCTCGCTGCGAGATCTTCTGCGAGATTCTCATCGCTATCTTGATTCCTCCTTTGGGCGTCTGCCTCAGGCACGGATGTTGTACTGTAAGCTTCTGATTCTTTTCTTCTTCTTCTTCTTCTTCTTCTTCTTCGCTCTTTTATTTCTGTTACTCTCATTAATTGCATAGATTCTGATTAACGATTGTTGTAATTGCAGGTTGAGTTTTGTATATGCCTTCTCTTGACGTTTCTCGGTTATATTCCTGGAATAATCTACGCCTTGTATGCCATCGTTTTCATTGATCGCGATCAGTACTTCGATGAATATAGGCGTCCTCTGTATGTGCTGGCCTAGATTCTTTAGGTATTTTGCCTCTATACCATTTGTGTGCTCTGCTGTAATTTAATTTATCGAAATTCCAACTGTTCAGTGTGTGATTGATCATCTGTATCGTGTTCTTCTACCGCCAATCCCTTGTATTTGTTGCTGAGTTTGCCTTCCTGAGGGAGGAATTTATCTTTCAGAAAATGCACGATCACTATTTGTTTGTTAAATGTGAAATTTATTTAGGGTTCGTTCATCATCCGATTTGAGGTCAACCGTGTGGAATTTTAGATTATCTTCGCTTAAAGAAATATCAGCTGTGTTGAAATTTTCTGGTACCTTGATTATAGAAATCTAGCTCGAATCAGAACCTTGGATTAGAAAATTAGGCGAAGACCAAAGACCCGGCCTATAGGCTGCCCTCTAGAGATGATCCGCTCCCAATTTGAATTTACACAGGAATTCGATCCATTTTAAATTTCATAGATTTGTGGATAATGTTTTCAGGGAAATCGTAGCATAAGAAAAGGAGGCCCCACCCCACTTAAAGTTTCTCCTCTTTTCTTTATCAGATCTCAGTGATTTAAGGCTAGATTGGGGTAGATAGGATAATTAACCCTTCAGTTCACAGTGTTTTAGTCATTAATTGTCCAAGGAATTTGAAAGTTTATCAAACTCATGATCATCTAATAAAAGTTACTTTGGAATTGGATTGGAGTGTAAAGGAGGAATTTCACCAAAGAAAATCTGAAAGGCTACAGTGGAGCCACGTAGCTCTTAACAAATTCCCAACAAACCAATGAATTTATTTGGGATGTACTATTTTGTATACTTTTTGTTTAAATTCTTTATTATTTTCTTGTAATAAATGGGTTTGTACTCTACTCTGTGTATAAAAAGGAGACCCAATAGGGTGCTGCTGAAACTCTGAATTTATTGTGTTGGGGGAGTAATCAGTAAGCAGCTACAAGACAACTTAGAGTTTGACTCTCAAGAGTGGAATGTTTATTTAGTTTTTTATAAGTGGGGTTTAAACGGAGGTTAGAGATCGAATTCAGAATCTCTTAATTAGTCAATTATCGTTAAACTATGCTTGCTTTTGTGAATATTTATTTGCTTCATTATTAAGTATGAGCCAGTTATATAATAAGTTTTAAGCAATTTATCATTGATGCATAAGATTTATGTCATTTCGAGTCCAGCTAGGTATATTGTGTGGAGAAAAAACAGATTATTTGTCTCAAATTTTCTTTCACAAAACGTGTGGAAGTAAATGAAGTAATGTTTATGCCCTGGTTAAATTTTTGCTAATAATTTAATTACAATACATCTCATTCATGTAATATAGTGACCAACGACAGGTAAGTGAGGCCAACAAAGATTTTACTAGATCGTTCAATTATCTTTCATTCATATGACTTCATTACAACATGATTTTTGATTTGTAATATCAAGAGCAAACAAACATGAAGTAATAAAATGTTTCCATACAAGAATTATTTAATTACTTAAATACTGAAAAGAAGAAATCAAACTACTGCATTCTATTTTCACGCGAGTAGCACTGAAAAAGAGAAATGCAAGTCTCATTTTGTTTGGGATAAAATTTATGTACTTACCGGTAGGCATCTTCTTACCTAATTTATAGTCTATTTATTTCATTTTATCTGTTCATGTATTCATCTTTCTTAATTGTCAACTTATTTGTTTTTTCTAACTCCGAATAGAGTTCAATTGTTATGGCTAAATTCAAACTCTTACCCGCATTTGAATGTAGTATTCCTAAAAATGAAAAAAAAAAAAGAAAAACTATTTTTATTTAACTTTTGCATGTATAGCAATTAATTTTTTTTTTAATTCAAACAATATGTGTGAGATGAAAATTGGAATGGTGAGGATACTAAGATCAATTAAAACGAAACTATTCTCAATAAAAGTAATACCCACTGCTACCAAAACCCCTTGTCCAAAATCAACCCCACCAACACCATTACCATAGTCATGGTTTATCTTGATCCGAGTCTTATCTTCTTTAAATACAGTTATTCAAAGACAGGCGTCTAACATGTCAAAATTCTTGGGAAGAATTAAAAGTGATTCTTTTCTAAAGTTGATAGTGTTTGACTAAATTTTTAAATAGTGTTTTTAATCATCTAAAAACACTTTTAGTCAAAAGTAGTTCAAGAAAATTTTGAAATACATTAAAGAAAAATATTGTTGGACAAACCACACAAAACACACCTAAATTTTGTAGAAGCTCTCTCTCAAATCTTGAAATACATTAAAGAAAAATTTTGAGAACAAGAATGTTGTTAGCATGGTTACACGTATGTTTTCATGGGGTTCGACATCGATATGAAGAGTAAATCAATATTTTCATTAAAAAAAATCGACAAAGTATGAAAAATACCAATACAGTGTTACTAATATATACATAATATTAATATTAATTATTTTTAAGAAATAAGAAAATGTTTATTCGTTAGTTTAAATATTTTTTACGATTTTTTAATTTCTCTAACTTTTACATAAATATCCATCTCTCAGACTCACTGTTCTGCTACAACACACAACTGTCACTTAAAACAAACCTGTAGCCGTAACAACGACAACAACACATAAAACTTCCCAAAACGATGAAGGAATTGATTTAATCCGTAGAGAGGTAGCGTCGTTCTTCGAGTGTCCCCGCCGCATGTCGCTCGCGCCGCCGTACACTCCTCTCGCTCTCATCATCTTCCCCGCCGTAGCTCCGGCACCTGTTTCTTCACTCTCCTTCCTCTCGCCCTCTAAATCTGCACCAGAAAATGAAATCATAATTATTCAACACAGCACAATATATAAGCTTTTCTCACGATTTGTTTTAAAAACATTTCATAAGATTTCTTACCTTTTGTAGGTCTCCCCTGTTTCAGCTGCTGCTTATAGAGATCCTCAGGTTTGATGGTGAAATTGGTTTCAGCTGAATGGCAAATTGGGAGGGAGAGATCAATGGAGATGAGGAGCAAAATTATTAGTCCTAATTTGCTCATGGGGATTGATTTTGGTGGCTCAAACTCAATCTTCTCTGCCAAATGGAGGGTTATGAAACTGCCTGTTTTTAACCACTCAAAAGTTGAATCAACAGCAACCTCTATGAAGTAATAGGTTCGTTCTAGACATCTATGGATTGGAATATATACTCACAGATCATGTTTCTTTTTTCCAAGGAAAAAAGGAAAAGAAAAACTTGCATCTTAGTTAAATTTAATTCGTGGCGTTAATGGGTTTCCATTGTGATTCTTTTTTTTCCTTTTCACATTATGATTTAAATAGGTCATCCAAAAGGAAAGTAGAATAAAAAGATTTATGCGGTGGGAGGAAGTGTCTTAATCACTTGAGTTATGCTCAGTTTGGCAAAAGAAAGTAGAATATAAGTTTAATAGAATATAACAGTTTTGGGGATTGGATTGGATTAAATTCTTGAAATATGGTCTCACTAAAATCATATTCCTAGAATATAACATTTATCTTATTCTCTTCCAAAATATGAAAAGGGTTAAAAAGCACTTTCATTTCTGTACTTTTATTGACGTCACAATTCAATCATTTAATTTCAGTTTGTAACAATTTAATTCTTGTATTTCTCTGAATTTTAATATGCAATAATTTAGTTCATGTAATTTAAATTTTCAACAATGGAGTCTTTACTGTTAGAAATCTCATCAAAATTAATTGCATATTTTTATTATGTAATAATTCAAGCTTGATAGTTTATAAATACATTTGGTTTCTCATTATAATTTTACCGATTTACATATATAAGAAACTCTATTAAAATCTAATAACATTTTTCACGATATGTATTAAATCGATACAAATTTTAAACTATGAGGGTTAAATTGTTACCTACTAAAGTATAAAAACTATTGTTATAAAGAGAAAATAGAGATTAGGCTAAGCAACCAAAGAGAGAAAAGAGAGCCGAAGAAGGAGCGGACCCAGAGAGAGGTAAGCGGGTCGGGGCCCATCGACCCAGGCCGGCCGTAGCTGACCCAGGGTCGACCCCCGTGCAAGCTCAGTCCGAGTTGACTTGGTCTCGACCCTGAATAGTACAGCGTGAGGCACATTCTATGATCTCTTGAGTGTATAAGGATTCAACAAATGTAAACCTATGAGGATTAGGGTTCAGCTGATCACTGATAGCTACCTCAACTCCTTTCACTTCTGCACCTCCCGCTTTTCCGCCTCAGATTCCAGCTGCACAAGACCAGCTCAGGCAGGTCCATCTACTTCCGCACAATTTGTCACTAAACTAAAGAAGAATTTTTTGAAAAACTCCGTTTAAAAAGCCCAAAGAATGCAGGAACAATCCAGCCTTATCGCGGTCCATATCCTCCATATCATGAAACCGTTCCTTATCCACCAGGGTACCAAATCCCACCATTTTCTATGTTTGATGGGAGAGGGTACCCTAGAAGTATGCCTAATAACCCTACTATTTAGACCCGACTACTCCGATACTAACTTAGGCATCGGAGCCCGTGTGGCAAAAGCCACATCAGTCATAGTGTTGTACTATTTTGCAGTCTCATCAATCCCTATGTTCTTGAAGATTGGTGTGAATTCGGCAAGATCTCGGGAGGCAGAATTCTAGCATCAACAACTAAATCGTTAAACATTTAAAATACAATTACATCGTTACAAATTAAAATTTAGGGATTAAATTGCAATTATACTACATGGACCTAGAGGTGATTTTTGACCAAGTAAAATTAACTAATCACAGAAAATTAGATACTACCGCGTCGTTGTTCTTTATATTCATCTTTTTCCTTTAAAAGTCTGTGTCTTTTGACTTTCGAAAGTTCAATTATGAAGAAAAGAATATTCACATGATTAGCGATAGAAAATGTGAATAGAAATAGAGTGAAATTTCTGGTAGAAAAAAGTTAGTAAACAAAACTTATGTTGGAAGAAATTTGTGTAAATCAAAGAGATTAGTCAGAAAGAAGTTAGTTTAAATTTTTAAGGGAAAAAAAAAGTTAGTTTAAATTTATGCCTAACAAGTGAATAATAAAATTATTGAATTTTAGTATCCAATATACTTTTAAAGAACAAATTTGAACAATTTAATAGATGATAATGGAGATACAAAGAAGGAAAATAGTTTAATTAAATAAAATATCTATATCAACAAAGATTTTAATTACGTGAGATCTCATCTCAAATTAATGGAAATAGCAATAAAATGTAAACCATAGTCCACGGGAGATATTTCTTGAAAATTAATAAAAATGAAAAATTCATAACAAATAACTATTTCATAAAGTTAAAAGAATTATTAATATTAATCTCTATGTCTATGTTTTTTTAGTACAGCGTGGAGGTGGGGATCAAATTCACAAATTTTTATTGGAGATATATGTCAATTATTAGCTCGACATTTCTATATTTATGTTAATAATATTTTGTCGATATATTTTATATTTTGTCAATTTTTTTATTAATATGTAAATGTGGATTAATCGGAATCTATGAACCTATGAAAATCAACCGAAAGTTGTAATGGAAAAAGAAAGCAAAGTATTGTGTTTACTTTTGATATGATTCCAAAGGGATAGGGTTCTTAGAGAGGAAGAGTAAGAGATGGAAAATCTTCTCTTGCAAAATCAGATGAGTCACTTTAGAAGACAAAGAATTCGATTCCTTTCCTTCTTTTGTTGGCCATAGAACCATAATATCCGCCCCCACTTGTGATATTCCCCTTCAAAAAGTTATCGGAGAACAAAATTCATGATCATTGATCAAACCGACCAAACAAAACTTCAAATCGAATCGCAGACAGACGATGCTGAAGGAACGATTCCGCTAGGTTTCAGTTTCAGCTTCAGCTTCATCCTCATATGATCTTCAACAGCAAGAAGAAAAAATGTATCCAAAAATCTTTCTCAATACGAGTTAACAGAAACCAGATTGTGCAGTATCGACGAAGCAATCGCGACGCAAACGCTCCGCACAGAGACGGCCGGAATGAAGGCTTTGGAATGGCGGTAAGCGCGTCGGCGGTTATGTCTTCTTTGTCTTCTCGTGGAATCGCGATGGGATCTGAAGCGTCGGATGGCGATTAGGTTCGTGCGTTCAACCGCATCGGAATTGCTATTGTTGGCTTTTTCGCTGTGAGACAGAGGAAGATGCGTCTCCGACGAAGAGGCGCCTCTGGAGGCTGTTTCTTGGGGGAGATTATAGGGGCCGGTCTGTGCGTGAGCGTGAGCGAAGATGGAGTGGGGCTGACGCTGAGAGGCGAGGAGAAGGGGCGCCATTAACAGCAGAAATTGGAGAGGTTTAAGCGAGGCCATGGCGATGTCTATGGCTATGGCTATGGCGATAAATGTGATTTTATTGCAGAGGAGGGATGGAGATCCTCTGCGCGGAAGGGATGGAATTGGCGATCCCCATTGTTGAAGGAGATTGGGGAAGGAGCTAAGATTAGGAGGTACAATTTCATAGGTTCTCTTTTCTTTTTTCTTTTTTCCTTTTTTTTTCTTTTCTTTTTAGGTCCAAATTAAGAAAGAATTGATTCAATATTCATTAAATGTTCTTGAGTTTTTTTCTTTTTTCTTTTTATTTGGAACTTTCTATTATTACAATTCAAACGGCTTTGATCTAATATAGAAAGTTTGATTTTAAAATATAATTGCTATAGGGTTAATTTCTCAGGAAAAAAAAAACAAAAAAAAATCTACAAGCTTTCAATTATATTCTTTTAACTTTATTTTATACATATAACATGTGGGATTTATAAATGACTTTTGTATTATCTATTCAATTTTTTTAATTTAAAAAGTTTATAATAAGCCTTGATTTCTTTCCTTTAATATTTGTATATTTGTGTGTGTTATATATTATGAAAATTAAAAGTTTTTTTTTCCTTATTTAGTGAGAGAACTAAATTTTTAATTAACCTTGAAATCTTTTTAAAATTGTGGGAGAAAAATTTATAATTTAACAAAAAATATCTAATCAGAGTATATATGATTTTGTTGATTTGTAAGTATAATCAGCATCCCAATTACATTCCAATAATCAAACGAATTTTGCACAAAATCACAATAACAAAACAGACGCAAAGGCGATGCAGAAACAGAGCAGAGACCCAAAATGAAAGGGCGGTGCCCGGCTGGACGGCGATCCACTGGCACGACCAGCAATTACGGCGGATCGAACCCCCCTTTTGATACTGATCTTCTCGGCCAAATTGGAGCCGACGCTATTATCTTCCCGCCGACGCCCCGATGGGTGGAGCAGATTCCGGCGGAGTATTCCGGTGAAGGAATTCGAATCCGGGCCGTAGTCAGCGGACGAAACAGCGAGGGATTCAGAAAACAAGAGAAGAGCAATTAGGGCTATCGAAACGAAGGGTTTAACTGCAGCCATCTGTGTAGGGCTAGGGCAAATCCAATTCGATCTTCTGTTGATGAGCGAACGGAATCAGACTATCAGAGTATGGAGATGAAGTGTGTAATCGCATAGATTTATATAAATTTAAGACTCTTTGTGAAGATGAATTTCAATTTCGGAGCGTTTGACCATGGAGACCCGCGTAATCTCGGTCTTCTTTTTCCTTTCCCAAACCATTTTCCCGGAAAATCGAAAGTTTATTGATTCTTCGAAGTTTCCTTCTTCAGTGGGAAAATCAGTGCGATCGAATTTGCAGATTGTCCACGAAAAATCATATTTTAAATTAGTCGGTAAGAAACGTGTATTGTTAATACGTTGCTAATTTGTTTGGTGGGAGAAGTCGTTTACAATATTATATACACACAAGGGAAATTTTTGTTTGAGAGCGAGAAGTTTTGGTCAATTTTAATTTCACCAACTTCAATTACCAATTTTTATGTGCATTTGGAATTTGAGTATTTTATTGAAAAAAGAAATAGAAATACAACTTCCAATCACATAAATATAAATTCATATAATAATTTCATTGTTTTCAAAATTTAGCTAAGAATTGAAAGGTAAGAAAGCAAACATAATTTTCAGAAACTAAAAACTCAATCACTATCAACTGGGCATTAATATTTATGATTTTGAAGAATAAAAAGAAAAAAAAAAACAAAAGAGATTCTCTTTTTAGGTGAAAAAGAGATTAAGTACAAGAATAATCTTTAGCACTCATACAAAATAAGTACAATCACTTATTTCCAGGTCCACTTAGTATGAAAGAAAATATCTAAATCCAAAGATTCATTTCCCGAATTATTAAGAAAAAAGCAAAAGGCAAAAGAAAATCCATTTCCTCATACTTGTAGAAAGTAGAAAATGGATGCATAAATATAAACTAGCCAAATTTAGTAGTCAACAAGCCAAATAAAAAAATAAAAAATGACAAATTTAACATTTTAAAAAAAATATAAAATAACAGGACCCCTTGAAGGGACACTCTTTGAGTTATTCAGCCACATGATTTAGCCATGCTTGGAGAGCAAAATCCATGGCATTATGGGGTTTGATTTTCACTCTCAATAAACATACTTGCTACAGACTCCCAACAAAAAAATATACAACTCAATTAAAATTACCTGTTCTTTGTAGCCACCTTTATCAGATAATGAAATACAGGTTGTTTGTCACATGAGAGGGCAAAGGAAGCGAGACATTCCGCGACAAAACTAAGAGCAAGAAGAGAACTCGAGACGCGTTAATATGCCAGGCTTCGACATGCCTCGATGTCAGACTCCAACGAATCTGATAATCCTTGCCCAGACGCATTAGAACTAACTGCCTTCAAGACAGCATCAAATATATCTTTCCTGAACCTGTCATCTTCCACCTTCTTAAGGGCCTCCTTCACCACCTGGAAATCCAAACCACCAGATATGACAAGTTTCCCAATTATCTCACCAAAATTCATTGGTGCTTTTGGTAAATCGATGCCCACGTCATCGATCTCAGAAGCGTATTGCAAACATCCAGTCCCTATGTCTCCAGCTGTAAAAACTTTCTTGGAAAGTAAATAGTCCAGAAGCTTAACAACTGCTTCAACACAGGGTGGAATTTTCTCTAGTGCTAAGGATATGGCTTGTTTTACAATCTCAGGGTGGTAAGCTGGTGACACGAGTTCTTCCACGCACTGTAAAGCTTCATCCAAAAGTCGGACACTGAAATATTCCTCAAGAAGAGAGAGAGTTTTCTTTTCAAGATCATCTTGTTTGGAAGATGCAGCTGGAACCTGTGGTTTCTCGGCAAGTGGAAGGACTGCTGCTGCCGTAACAGGTTTTTGAACCTGACTAGAGGGCTCCAAGCCAGGACCAAAGTTAACGGGACGAGTGGTAGATGCACCTGCACCCTGCAATAGAGCACTAGTCTTGTTACTAATGGATCCACCAGTACCCTGGGGTAGTAGTCTTGCATTCAACATTGGTGCTTTGCCAACCAAAGGTGTTTGGCCACCACGTCCAGCAGGTTGGGTACCCGATCCATCTCCGCCCCTTGGTATAGGCCGTGACCTAGGTACCTCCCAATTGTCATTATCAATTCCTGGCATACCAGGCATCTTCCTGGTTCCTGGCATGCCAGGCATCATACCCCCAAAACCAGGTCGATTAATAGGAAAGCCCCCGGGGCTGGTGTTCCCAGCAGAACCAGACACAACTCCACGACTATTTCTGATATTGACGGTAGCACCAGGACGTAGTCCCAGATTTCTTTCTGCCTCTGAATGTATTTCAGTAATAGTTTTGGCTT
>NW_019104494.1:4130409-4150716 GCF_001995035.1 Momordica charantia | reverse complement strand
CTAGGAACCCAATTGTTGGCACGCAAATCAAGAACATTACGGACCATGAACTTCAATCGTGGTGCCAACTGAGGGTGCGTAGTCAGTTCTTTCAATCGGCCAAAGTACATATCATTTATACGACGTGACTTTGCATTCTCATCTAGCTGCTTACCTATGGTGTTAAAGAACTGACAAATGGCCTCCACATTTTCTTCAGCAGGACAGGTTTTGTTATCTGGTCCTAAAAGTTCCTGATTACAACACGAAACCAGAAGAGGTCAGCATTTTATGAAATTTTATGTAAGGCTGAAAAACGTAAGCAATAATGTATATGGGCATCAATCAAATAAAGACCTGCACAATGTGGTGGACAATCTTCTCAGGCACCATCTTTTGCTTTAGAAGCTCTCCAATTAATCGAATATTCCCAAGTGTACGAAGCTTGACCAGTCTTTCTTTATCTCTGCGCTCCATCTCTTGCTCAGGGGCAGTCATCTGCCTAACCTCTTCCCTCAACTTGTCTGCACCTTCAAAAGCCTCCTGGCAGATGTTTAAGAGGACTCGTTTAAAAGTAATTTCCCTTCCACCAGGTTCATCAGAGGGGAATTGAGGCAGCTTCAGATTCAGATCAGAACACAATTGAGCATACATGGGGCAAAATGTGGGCTCAAGAACAGCCTTGTCAAATATCAGTGAAATGACATCCTGCATTGGAAGCAAAGTGAGATGGGGGAAAAAAGTAACATCCTCTAGCATCAAGCGAGTGAATGAAGATGACCTTCAAAATATCGGCGGAGGTGATTCCAGAGTCAATTAGCTGACCCTTAAGGAGATCGAATTTTTCTGGCGTTAGCTTGTTCAATATCCTACATAATCAAAACACTTTTATCATTGGGTATAAAGATATTCAATGGTATTAGAAGGTTTAGAGGCATAAGGCTCGAAGGTCGCCTTTGTGGCACAACTTCAATTCTAAGGACTCGTGCCTCTTATAGATGAGGTGTACGCCTCCATTTGAACATGCTAAGGTTTAGATCTGTACCCCTCATGGGTGGCCAGAAGAATAAGACCAATGGACTGCCCAGGCTTGAATTTATGACAGCTCATTAATGTACATAATACTAAGTATATAATTTTGCCCATTACTACTCACTCTTAACACTTACAAAAAACTAAAGGATAGGTAAATCCTAATTGAAAATGACCCTTAGAATCTTAAATAATGACAGTGATCAATGATGGAAAGATGAAATTTCAGTTCATTTATTAGCTTCATATATGGTTGATATTTATATATATTTGTGAAAGATGAGATTTCAGTTCATTTATTAGTAATACACTGTTTTAAATAATTAGGATTTTTATCCTTCTTTTTTTTTATTTATATTGAGTCTTTTGCCTCCTTTAAGCACCTCCTAAAGACAGGGCAACCTCAACATTTCAAAACATTCATGAGAATGTAATCCAAACTTTCTTCAATCCTTTGGCAACACCGTATTACATAAAGCAGTTACAAAATCAAAGGCTTTCTAAGCAACTTTACACAGATTCATCAACATCATAGGAGCTACATCCTATAAATATTTTTTCAATGCTGTTTAAATGTGAGGGACAATGTACAAAAAAATCATAATAAGGAAAGAAGTAATTATCATAGAAGATGCTGCAATCAAGAATAAATCTTCATGCATTGCACTATTAATTTGTATCAGGGATCAAGTCCGGAAAAATATAAATCAGTTGAAAATTAGTCAACTCTGGCAATTGATCTAGAAAAAAGGTACGGGACTTGAGAATCCTTCTGCAATTTGACACTGTGGTATGCTTTAGTTTTAAACTCTGTGACAGATAAAGGCATAGGATTTCTAAGAGTAAAGGGATAGGATAAGGATCAAAACAACAAAACTCATATTCAATTCCAAATTAAAAGGAAGTGAAAAATAGATTATGTATAAGAGTATGATGAAATTACAATCATGAATAATTGCTGTTATTAATATGCATTACCCCTTTACAGTCTTCAAGACACGATCCTTTTCAGAGAGACTTCCTCTCCTAGCTGACCATGGTACCTCAGCTTTGATTAAAGCAGCAGGTGCTCCCTAAAATAAAATGATTAAACGGATGTTAAATAACTTGATATAGGGCTATTAGAACAATTTAGAAACAAAAAATGCAGTGGAGAGAAAAGGGACCAAAGTGTAAGTGCATTGCAAACAAGTCATTCTGTATCATACACTTAACTTGTCAACGAATTTCACGTTATACTTCAGAACAGCTGGAAATATAATATGTATATTATATATATAGCTCATCACATCCTAAAAAATGTCTTAAACTGCAAACACACAATTCCCTTAAAAAGCACTCATTGATCTCAATTGATATGAAAAGTAAAATCAATTTGTTCAAAAAGGTGCTTTACAATGGCGAAAAAATTCTAGATATATTTATAGATATGACGAAATGAAAACATTAAAACTAGAATATGGAATTTCCCAACAACATATAAGCAGTTAGTTGAGCTAGAAACCTGTCGGCATTAAATTATGTACATCATAAAATTCAAAGGAAAGAAAAAGTCATATTTCTGTCTTAGATGCAAATTAGTTTTGAATGAGGTTTGAGATCTTGTTCCTGTTTAAAATAGAAGTAGGCGAGATGTTCTCTTCTGAATGCAAACACATTCCAAGCAAATCGACTAATTAAAATGGCAGAAATAAATACAAATTACCCCTTGGTTAGAAGTGGTACGGGTCCAAGATGAGTTCGAGTCTTGACGACTCGATTGATTTCCCTCTTGTTGCCTTGAGTCAAAATGACCACCAAAATCTCTATCTCGAATAGTTTCCCTGGACCTGTCCTCTCCAGTAGCAGAGAATTGGGCAGAACGGCCACGCCAGTCACGATTGTCAGGCTCAGAATAGCGATTCTGAGACTGATTAGGTTGCTATAAAGGGGACAGAGAGATGTTACAAAGATCGTGCAAAAAGAAATACATAAAATGCTACAATAACAAATTAGAAGGAAAGCGGAGAGGGTTAAGAAAACCATTTGGTGCAATTAAAATAATTTTTAAGTTTAAAGTAATAACCTCTTTCAAACCTTCCAGCATCTCCAAGAGAGAGAGAGGAGAAGATAAATCAATTTAACAACATACTTACATTGCTCTCTCCACGACTCCAACTTTGTTCCTCGCCAAAAACTTCCACTTCAATTTCCCGTTTAAGTTTTAGTATATCATCTGGAACTTCCACAATCTTCAAGAAACAAGGAAGGGGAATCAATCAACCAAGACGTCATTCTAAACAAATTCTTAGTATCTAACTTCCAGGAAAAGTGACTATAAAAATATGATGAAAGATAATACGATTACTAGTAACTGTGACATGGAATTATTTGTCGAATACACACAACTAGATAACAGCTGTCAGTTTTTTCTCATTCAGAACCAAAAGTAAGAGATGAAGAAAGGAGAGAAATAATCATAACTAAAGGAACAAAAAAGGCGTAATGAGAGAAACTACCCACAAATCAAATTATCCCAACAAGAAACCCAGAGTTAAAAATATCATTCAATTATAATAACGATTAAATATAACAGTTAACGAGATATCCAGAGAGAGAGAGTAGACACATGCACCGTCGAGACAATTAGTTTATTTTGACAAAAAAAAAATGAGAACATAATGTTACCTCCCGAAGCTGCAAAAGCTGATCTCGGGTAAATCGAACACGCTCGCGACCCTCAAACCGTGAATCTCCAGCCTATTACAATTGAAAAATGAGCGTTAAAACAGAGCCCAATGAGGAATAAAAAGCGATGCCTACACATTTGAAATTAACTACCCAATATTTCGACCAACGGATCAATTCAATCGGAAACAAAATATCCCCAATGAATCTTGGTAGATTAGGAAGCTTAGATTGGAAATCAAACTCTGCCAATACAAATCAAGAAGCAGCATCATGGAGCAATAAACCCCAATCACAATTGCGCGTCGACATATCCAAATGGCATTGGAACATAGGATTAGGACATTTAGGAGATTGGAAGGCCGAGATCCAAATGAAAGAATGAATAAAAGAGAACAGGAGGCACATACCTTCAGAGAAAAGGAAGCGGGAGGAGCGCCATGGGGGCGGAGGGCAGGGAGATCGGAGGAAAAGGAACCGAAGGCAAGAGAAGACGAAGATGAAGAGGATGAAAGGTCGAAGCGAGGACCAAGGAGTCTAGTTCGACCGCCACCAGGTCTCAAGCTTAGCACCGTCTGATCACCTTGCTGCATAACTCGATCTCTCGCTCAAGGGAGATGGAATCCGCCGCAGAACCAAGAAGAAAACCTACGAGAGAGAGGGCGTGGGGCAGAAATTTGATTCAGCGGCGAGCGCGCGCTGAATTGGGATAGGATTTGATGAAGATTTGGGGCTTTTTTTTTAATCTGTTTCTCTCTCTTCTAATGACGAGAGAGAGAGAGCTCTGATAAACAGAAGAAGAAGAAGAGAACGCGATGAGCTGCTCTGCTTGCGGGGGCTAAAAAAAAACCCTTCTTTTCGCCACTCTGCTCAGCACACCAATCTCTCTCTCTCCTCTCTCCCGCTCTCTCTCTCTCTCTCTTCTTTTCTTTTCTTTTACCTTCTATATTTATAAATTTTCCCTTTTATAAAAATAAATTACAATTTTGTTTAGAATAAATAATAAATTACAACTTTTTTTTAGAAATAATTGATAATTTAATGTTTTTCCTTCTTCCCCCTTTCTTTATTAGGGAGGGGATTTCAAACTCATGAACTTTTTGTTATAGATATATGTTAATTACGCGCTATGCTCGTTTTAGCTAATATTTTTCTTCTAAATTGTCTATTTTAAACTATATAATTACATTATTCAAGCATACCATAGCTCAATTAATTAAGGTAATAATATCACCGATTGAATGATAGATTCGAATCTCCATCTCATATTTTGTTCTACTAAAAAGAAATGAGTATGTATTGTTTGATCATTGGTGTACTTATTTTTAATTATCTAAAATAGCTCATTTTTAGAATGATAGAATGGTGACATTTTCTTTATTTTGTAGATTGTTTTTCTGAGATTGATATTTTTTTCAATTTTTTTTTGGTACAAACTCAAAATAAAATTTCCACTCTCACTTTTTTCTCTCGTGATCTTTTTCTATAGATGTATTGGTTACATTAATTATTTAAAATAGTAAATATTATAATTCCTAGATTTTCATATAAATATGTAATTTAAATATCTTTATTGACAATAATTATCAGCATAATTAATTAAACTTTTAAAAAAACATCATTTTTTTCACTGAAAAATATTGATTTTGACAATTAAATAAATTATATTTCGATTTATTATTTATATTTAAAATTTAAAATTACCATCTTTTGACAATGATTAGGAATATCGGTTATTAGCAAACATGAGTTTACTGCGGCAGTTAAAATACTAAATATATATATATATATATATATATATATATATATTAGTCACTTAAACTCAACGTTTTAGTTTTGAAAAAAATGTCTTTCTTTTTTAAAATTGGCTAGAAATTCGAAATTATTTTTAAGAAATATATTAAAAGGCAAAAAGTTAATAAAAAAACACATTAATTGCATTGCTTGTTTAATTGGCAAATATTTAATTTTTTAAGTAAAGTTGATATCTATAATAATGACGAGTTTTACTGTTGGGATAAATTAAAAAAATAAAAATTAAATCGTAAATGAATTCAAATTATGTTTTTTCTTCAAATATTTTCCTTGTTCCAAAAAGTTCGAATTTGTAAGAATTTTAAGTTTAAATGTAACAAATTGTTATTTTACCTTATTTTGATGAAAAAAATACTTAGCACTCTAACACACTTTATTCTCAAATCATCAATCAATCTAGTTTCAAAATTTAATGAGTCGTTGTAGTTTTTTTTAGTATTATTATTCGAATATCTGTAAATTGACTCTACCTACGTCTTTTTTTTCCTTCAAACAAACTAAGGTTTATTTTCTATCTTGTTATTAATATATTTTATTTTCCTTGTTTTTCAATATTGTTTTGATATTTATATGTTTATGTTTTTTTTTTAAGATTTTTCTTATTTTTTTCCTTTTGCTTTTGTTTTAAATAACTATAATAATATATATATGGATATGTGAATAAACTTAAATTGTTGGTTTAAATTTTTGTTTTTAAATAGTTGAATCAAGACATTTTCAAATTTTCGTTCTTAGTTTAGTTTTCAAAATAAAGATAATATTTTCAAGTTTTAATTTTGTTAGGTTCATTTAATTAAATTATTCATGCTAGTTTATATTAAAATATTATATTATTAATAATATAATATCCTACAAAATATTAAAGGATATAGTAGTAAAATGTTATATTTTATTTTTATTTCTCCAAAGCCATTTCATCATTTAAAATTTTGAAATTTAAAATAATGTCCTACCCATTGCAAGATACCAAACAGAGTTAAACTAATATAAAATTCCATATTTGTTTAAGGATAACTTTCTCAATTACTTTTATTCATACATGGTAATTTATGTACATCCAACATCAATACATCTATGATTTATACCTCTTTTTTACAAGACTTTATTGGTTGCTCAAATCAGCATTTTTCTTTTCGATCTTAGAATTTACTTCTCTGAAGAAAATATATTCATAATAGCATTCCTAAAGAATATCTATTTTAATTTTTTTTTTTTTTTTTTTTNACAAAAAATCCCTATTTATATTTAGATTTCCCGTGGGTAGCCATCGTCTCATTTTTATTTATTCATACTATATAAATAAATTTAATAATATTTCAATTTCTACTCACTCTGTTGTTTCTACTAGGTGATTTTGAATTTTTCCTTTCAACCAGGATTTCCAAAAAAGAAAAAAAATTAACTACATGGATAAAGATTTATAATTATATAAGAAAGTAGAGATGTATGATTTATAATTATAAATAGTTAAAAAATAATTATTCTATTAATAGATTATTTAAACTAATAATAAGTGTGAAATAATTTATTCAAATAACTTGATTCTATTAATTTTCGCGGGGAATCTCTATTTGTCTAACGTATTGTAACATATGTGAAAAATTAAAATAAAAGAAAGAGTTTATTTTTGCTCGAGGAGCCAAAAATTTATTTGCCGGGGCGGCTCTTGCCGTTTGAGTGTTTTTATTGTTGTTTTTTTTTTCTTTTTTTTTTAATATTTGTTCATCCTCAGGACCAAACAAAATAACTTTTTGATGTTTGACCCCACAGGAATGATAAAATAATAATTCCCAAAAAAGTAAAATGACCTTTTTATCCTTTTAAAAAAACAAAACAAACCAATTAATCTAAATTCAATCCCCAGCTCTCTAAGAGAGAAAACATTAATAACTTTTTTCATTACAATGATTAATTTGTTTTTGGAATGGTTACAACTTAGAATGATAATTCTACGGGTGTATTAGTATTAATATTTGGAAATTGTCGAGGAAGTTAACGTAAATTAAAACCTCCACAACTTATCGCATTTGTCCTTAAAAAACACGAATGATTAAACAGGGACGAAATTGGAATTTCAAAGTGAATATTCTTATTTGAAAAAAAAGTTCCAATGGGCGGTTTCGGCTGGAAAGCAATTCTTTTGTTAAAGAACGACGTCGCTTGGGGAGTGAAAAGACGTGGAAAAGCAAATAACGTTTTGCCTTGAGAAAAAGTAGGACCGCCGATGGGCTATCAGTACTTTTGAAGAGTCCCTCTTCTCAACAATTACAAAAATCATGTCCTTGTCACCAACATTAGACTAAAAATATATTGTTAATTAATTTAATTTAGTTTTTTTTTTAATTAAAAAAATTTACATGTACTAAAAGATAAAACAATATTTATACTTGTATCTTATATCAAATCCTACCTTATATATAATGATATACTTTATCCATAACATAAATATGATATATTAATTAATATATTTTATATTAGTGTATTAGCAATATACTTTATCAATCACAACAAATTATACAAAGAGACATATAAGAGGAAACTACTATATTTAATCTTTTTTATTTATAATATTTACAAATGACAATCAAATTTTCAATCTTTTATAATTTTTTAAAAATGAATGACAAATTATTGATACTTTTTTAGGGATAGTTTGTTTCGGAAATGTAAACATCCCGCATCTAAAGATGTCTAGAATTTCAGATACTTGGAGTTTTAGATGTCGATAGTCACGTTTGTTTTATAGGAAAATTTATAAGGATATTCGACATTATTTGAATAGACACGTTTGTTTGGTAGAATTTGTACATGGTATGCATTTAAATTACGTATTGTTCCAACAATACCCTCACTGGTCATCATATAATTTATATGTTAAATTTAATATTATTAGAATTCGTATAAAAAATTTACTTCTATTAATTCAATATTATATTTTTATGTCAATTCAGTGCTTATTGGAAAATTAAAATAAATAAAAGATTGCACACTAGATTTGAATTAAAAATTAATTAAGATATTATATGGCTAAAACTTATTTATAACTTAATGTATCATATAAATAAAATTGTATTTAGACATTTATCAAGCATACATTTGTATTTAAAATAAAATAAATGAGAAATAAATAATATTGATGAAAAAATATTATAGAACAAATATGATGAATCATGAAATTGTTAAAACAATATGTCATCAACATGAGAATCTTAAAAACTCTCAATAGCTCACATGCTTTATGTAGAGATATTGTAGGATGTCCATACATCTAAAAATATATAGATATCCAATATTCCTACCGAACAAACACCGGACTCTGGATATTCATCAAATTGAGAATCTTAGATTCATAAAAACAAACAGCCTAAAAATATTGAAAAAAAAAACATGGTAATTGTGATAACAAAACAATCTAAATGTGAAATAAAATATGTGATTTCTTAGATATTAAATGGTAGTGCACTAAATAAATAAATATATATATTATAGAATATGTATAATGTCTAGTTAGTGAGAAGTATTGTTTGATAAGATATATCTCGTAGTCAACATGAGTTTAGTTCAGCACGTTAAGATACCTAACTCCATTCGTAAAGTTGGTGGTCAGATTTCCATCCTCACAGTTGTTGTAATTAGAAAAAAAAAAAGATATATATCGTAATTTTCAATTGCGCGCACACATAAAATAAATGGTGGATCCACATAAGAGGCATCAACTTTTTTTTTCTTATTCTTTTATTTTATTTTAATTCATGTGAGAGTAGTAGCAGGTGCGACGATTCAACTCTTTTCATGATGAATATACGACTATATGTTATGAGGGAGAAGGGATCACAATAGTTCACCGTAGAATAAGAGATGAAATATGAGAGGAGGAGAGAGAAAGAGAGCGGGAGCAAGGGTGTGTTTTGGGAATAATTTTGGTAAGGTTAAAATTACTTTTTCGCATGGTAAAAATTACTTTCCTTCTCGATCATTGTGTTTGGCCCATTCTTAAAATTACTGTAAATTAATTTTTAAGTAAAAGCTTTTAACTTATTTCCCTTCGCTCTTCCCTTTCTCAATCTCCCGCTCTCGAGGTCTCTCTCTCAACTCAACGCCCAGCCGCCCTCCCTTCCCTCCACAGATATCTGCCGGCGACACCTCACTGCCACCGTAGGGGAGCCGCGGCGAGCTTCCCCCTCCGACGACGTGCGAAGGACGCCTCCTCACGAAACTCGACAAGTAATTGGCAAATTTACTTGTCAATTACATCCAAACGAAACTTGGGCAATTCACATTAATGTTTCAGGTAGGTTTAGTTTCACATTATTATTCAATCAGATTTCTAATATACTCGTCTCTATATATGCTAAGTGGCCGTGTTAATTCCTTCTTTATTGTGTACATTGATTTTGTAATTCTTTATCTATATATTTGTAGCATGATGACATCTATGACGCGTTGCTTATAAATTATTAGAAAGTATGCCTTCAGTTTCTATTTGTAATCTTGTAACTTTCATATGCATAATATGACTCAAGTTAGTTTTTTTATTTCATCATCTTACTATTCTATTGCATTCAGTATTAGAAGCAAGTAATGAATCTGTCGTGTAGGTTGATTTCTGTTTATTTCCTCTGTTTAAGTTCTAGATCCTATTTGTTTCACATTGATTTTAATTCATTTATTACTTATTATTAGTTTTATGAATCTCATCTTCGATTTTAAAATGGAATGGGAAAGTATTTCTCGCCTCCAAACGAAGAAATCGAAGGGGAAGCGACGGAATTAAGAGGCTCTCTGGAGTGCTGAAGCTGCGTACATATGATATGCAGAAACACTACCACTTCTGTGCTCCGAGATAAAAAATTCTTCCTCTCACTTCTTAATAAGGCCACTAAACTTCCTCAACTCCTCCAAACGCAAGCGCAGTTAATCGTCCACGGCATTCACAGTGATCTATCTACAATTACCAAGCTTACCCACAAGTTCTTTGACCTCGGGTCCATTCGCCACGTGCACGAGCTCTTTGTTAATGTCTGCAGACCTGATCTATTCATGTTCAATGTCCTTATAAGAGGCTTCTCGGACAATAACTTGCCCAAATCTTCGATCTCTGTCTATACCCATTTGAGAAAAAGGACTAATCTAAGGCCAGACAATTTCACTTATGCATTTGCTATATCAGCTGCTTCGAGGTTTGAAGATGAAAGGATTGGCACCTTGTTGCACGCACATTCAATTGTTGATGGGGTGGCATCGAACTTGTTTGTTGGGTCTGCAACCGTTGATTTATACTTTAAATTTACGCGCGCGGACTTGGCGCGGAAGGTGTTTGATGTAATACCTGAGCGAGATACGGTTTTGTGGAACACGATGATATCCGGGTTTTCTAGGAACTCATGTTTTGAGGACTCGATTCGTGTTTTTGCAGATATGCTTGACGTTGGGCTGCCATTTGATTCTACAACTTTGGCTACGGTGCTTACAGCAGTGACGGAGTTGCAGGAATATAGATTAGGGATGAGTATTCAATGTTTGGCTTCCAAAAAAGGGTTCCATTATGATGTCTACGTGCTTACAGGTTTGATATCATTGTATTCAAAATGTGGGGAGAGTGACAAAGGAAGGTCGTTGTTTGATCAGATTGGTCAGCCAGATTTGATATCTTATAACGCAATGATTTCTGGTTATACTTTCAATCATGAAACTGGGTCGGCAGTGGCACTCTTCAGGGAATTGCTTGCTTCCGGACAGGAAGTTAATTCAAGCACATTGGTGGGCTTAATTCCAGTTTTTTCGCCCTTTGGCCATCTGCAGCTTACTTGCTCTATTCAAACTTTAAGCACGAAGATTGGTATTGTTTCACAACCTTCTGTTTCAACTGCACTCACTACTGTTTACTGTCGACTAAACGAAATTCAATGTGCAAGGCAGCTGTTTGACGAATCTTCGGAGAAAACTTTGGCTTCCTGGAATGCCATGATATCAGGATACACTCAAAATGGGTTGACAGAGAGAGCAATTTCTCTTTTCCAGGAAATGATGCCTCAACTCAGTCCAAATCCTGTCACCATTACCAGTGTACTTTCGGCTTGCGCTCAGCTTGGAGCTCTAAGTATTGGCAAATGGGTCCATGGATTGATTAAGAGTGAAAAACTCGAATCAAATGTATATGTCTCAACTGCTTTAGTTGATATGTATGCAAAGTGTGGTAGCATTGCGGAGGCTAGACAGTTATTTGACATGATGGCAGAAAAGAACGTGGTAACTTGGAATGCTATGATAACTGGTTATGGTCTTCATGGATATGGAAAAGAAGCACTAAACCTCTTTAATGAGATGTTGCAATCAGGGACTCCACCGACTAGGGTTACTTTTCTATCTATCTTGTATGCTTGCAGTCATTCTGGCTTGGTGAGAGAGGGTAATGAAATTTTCCACTCTATGGTTAACAATTATGGTTTTCAGCCCATGAGCGAGCACTATGCTTGCATGGTCGACATACTTGGGAGAGCTGGACAGCTAAAGAATGCCTTGGAGTTCATCGAAAGAATGCCACTTGAGCCCGGCCCTGCTGTTTGGGGTGCATTGCTTGGTGCCTGCATGATTCACAAGAATACAGACATAGCCCATGTTGCTTCAGAAAGACTTTTCCAATTGGACCCAGAAAATGTAGGATACTATGTCCTGCTTTCAAATATTTATTCTGCTGATAGGAACTTCCCCAAAGCTGCTTCTGTCCGACAAGTTGTTAAGAAGAGAAAACTGGCAAAGACGCCAGGGTGCACTCTTATTGAGATCGGTAATCAACCATATGTTTTCACATCTGGTGATCAGTGCCATCCTCAGGCCACAGCCATTTATGCCATGCTAGAGAAGTTAGCAGGAAAGATGAGAGAGGCTGGATATCAATCGGAGACTGTTACTGCTTTGCATGATGTAGAGGATGAAGAGAAGGAGTTAATGGTGAATGTCCACAGTGAAAAATTAGCAATTGCTTTTGGGCTCATTTCAACTGAACCTGGAACTGAAATTAGGATTATCAAGAACCTCCGAGTTTGTTTAGACTGTCATACTGTAACTAAATTTATATCTAAGATCACGGAGAGAGTGATTGTGGTCAGGGATGCTAATAGGTTCCATCATTTCAAAAATGGTATTTGTTCATGTGGAGACTATTGGTGAAGATAACACTCCCATGGTAGTTAAGATTATTGGATAGGGGGAATGTATAACTTATTTTGGGAAGCCATAAAAGCCAAAAGCCATTGGCTAACATGTATGAGATTTAAAATGACATTATTAATAATAGGTATAATGATGATTTTTGAAAGAATTTGAAATAAATCAGTAGAATTGTTTGAAATATATTGACATGCTGTGGCACATTGACCTCCATCCATTTTATTTTCCATATTTTTTATTCATATGAATCCTTGACATTTTGGAAGCTGTACAGATTTGTGCTAGGAACCAAATAGCTCAAATATATTGAAAGATAAAAGCATCAAGGGACTACAATAATCTCCAGTAATTCGACCCTCTTCTCTTGAGATCATTGAAGCTTAAATCACAAACAATTGGCTACCTTTATCCTTTTTCCCTCACTCTATTTTTAACCAACTAATTCCTTAATTAATTATTAATATAATATTATTACCCCATCAATAACCCTAATTACCCCAAAGGCATTCCTATCAGTTTGCTCCATGATTTCATTCATACAACCTATGCACATCTTTGTTTTCAATATCAAACATCTAACTGAAAAGTGTACTTCCATCTGGTAGATTCAGACTTCAGCTATGTTTTCTCAAACATGAACATCAGAAATGTAGAATATTAACTTGATGTGCTGTAGGTACATAGTTCTTTCACACTCAATGCATGGCTATGTATTATCTTGCTTCAGAAGCTGAGTGAATCCAGTAGTAGTTATTTGGGAAGAAGCAATGGTCTTGGCTAGAGACAGCAGTTTTTTAGTGTTCTGGACATGAATTCTTGGCAACGTTTGTATGCATTATTGATATTTGTTTCCTTCTGTATTTATATTTTTGGACTCACTGGAGGTCTTTTTGTTGCATCTGTGAATAAAGTTCAAAAGAATGCGTCTTTTAGAATATTAATCATTGAGGTATTATGCTGTATTTGGCTGAATTGAAAATTGCTTATATGTGTGTGTGTATTTCTTTTTTTACCTGACATTTCATTTTCTTCTTTTACCTGAAGCTATCTATCTTCTTACTGGATCTTTCATGTCAGGTACTCTCAGTTTTGATTTTTATGATGTTTAAAGTTTTTCAGTGGACAGGGTGTTGAAGGTACACCATTGTAATTGTCTAGATGAAACCTCTGTTCTGTGTACATAAACTGAAATAAACATATTTTCTTCATTGTTCTCAAAACTAGGCATGTCGTAATCACACTACACAAAAAATTTCACTCTTGCTTTTATTCATTCTGGTGCTTCCCATTCTTCTAGTCCACATAATCTGTATGCAATGTCCAGAACGCATATGAACCTCCTGGCTATGCACATGAATCTTCTGGTGATGCACACATCAAATAACAAGAAAGAGAGGCAAGCCTTTCAGCAATTTAGTCCACATTTCTTAGTGTCAGGCCCCTTTGTTTTCATCACAAATGGATCAATTCGGACCCAAAGCAAGGAGAAGATCGAAGCTAACAGCACGGACCATATGACAACAATAGTTGGTGTGCGGTTTTGTCTGCCCATCAGACCTTTAAGGAATGGATAGAGATGGACAATCACCCAGAAGGCGAAGAAAAGCTTACCAAACAGAGGTCCCCATGATTGATAGCCATTGTTTATGGCATCTGAGATGCCTGCAACGACCCCAACAAGGTTGATGATCAAAATAGTTGTTGGAGGGATTAACAGAGTGGTCCATTTGAAGGCATATAATTCTCCAAAGTCCTCATCATCTGTTGCTTTGGATGTAACCGTGAAGCTAGTATCAATTCCAGCCAAAACCTTCAACAGACCTTGTACAACAGCAAATAGATGAGCTGAAATACCACCAATCACCCAAAACTGCTCATTTCTCCACCATTCCTCAATGCTAACTCCACTCCATTTAAGCTCAAGAATACCCGTAGCAAAAATGGAAAGAAACAAGGCAATGAAGAAGAGACTTGCAAAAGTGCTTATCTGGTTGTCAAAAAGATAATAATTTCGTCAGTGGATGATGCAAAATATCTTGCCAAAAGCTATGGAGAAAAATAAAAGGTTAGTTATAATCTTAAAATGTATATCTTATAAGATAATTAGAGTTTACTGTGGCTACTGATTTAGTTACGTTTATTCTTCCCTAATATTTTCTTCTTAAATCATCTTTTGTAGGTGATAATGTAAATAGCACTATATTTACCGGGGGCATGATAAACTTATCCGTGAGCAGGCAGATTGCAGGGAGGGTACAGTAGGCGAGAAGTGGTATTGAAGTGAAGGGGTAGACAGTTGTGTTAACATATGCAAATCTCTCGAGCCACTTTAGCTTTCCACCCTTATAACCATACCAAACAGGGCAGTGGTTACTGAAAAAAATTTCAATAGATCCGAGAGCCCACCGAAGCACCTGGTTTAGCCGATCAGACAAGTTGATGGGAGCTGTACCCTTAAATGCAGGTCTCTTTGGCATGCAGTATATGGATCTCCAGCCACGGCAATGCATCTTGAAACCTGTTAGAATATCCTCTGTGATGGATCCATAAATCCAGCCCAACTGCACACACCAACATGACACTAGTTTAAGTTCCAAGTCTGCTCATCTCTAGACCTTTATTTGTTATTAACTTTTTGTTTGATTTAGGTGTTAGCATGTCAATAGTGAAAGGAAGAAGAAAATTGTGTTTAAATGTTTTCTGAAGTAAGAATTTTTGACATTACCTCGGTACCCCATTCAGTTTTGTCTTCATAACCACAACTGATAACGTGAATTGCTTCCTTAAGCAGGGCTGCTGGACTTGAGGAGGGAGGAACACCACCTTCTTCCATCAAAGTTGAGGTAACAAAAATTGACGACTGTCCAAATTTCTTTTCAAAATTCATTTGAGACATTAATAGCTCTTTGTCGCCGTCCATCCCTACTCATATAGTAGCAAAAGATTAACTATCAGCTATCACAATCTGATGGCAAAGTATGTACCAGTACCAACAAAGATTGGAGTTTTAGAAATGTAGACTCACCTGCAGCATCTCCATCTACTCCACTTTTAAGCTTCTTGCGACGTCCAAAGCATGGACAACAGTCGCAGCTTACCATTTTTGGGCGTTTGGGACCTTTCGGAGGGTCATAACCATATAAAGCCTGCCTCCTGAAAACACAACCTGTGCCGACATACACAGGGCCCTGAATTCCATCTAAACCTCTCATGTTAATCTGCATCACAAAGAAACATAGTATAGTTTAATTTTACAATTTTTTTAGCTTAGTCATTGAAACAAGTGTATACAAATTTCCAAGATGGGGTCTTTACATCAAAGAAGACTGTGTTCCTGTTGGCATAACGATCGTGCCTATCTATACCATCAAATCTTTGTGGAAATTGAACATAACAGACTTTCTTTCCAACTTGAGGGTCCATAAGGAAGCACATGGCCTCTCGTGCTGCTTTGCTATTGTTTATGTAGTGATCACAATCCAAGTTCAACATGAATGGAGCATTTGTAAGCACGGCCGAGACACGAATCTACAATTGTGCAAAAATGTATTAGAAAAAAGAAAAGGAACAAAGTGAGGTCAAAATAGAGGGAAACTTGGACTGAGCAAGTTACCAAGGCATTCATGGCACCAGCTTTCTTGTGATGTTGGAAACCTGGTCTTTTCTCACGAGATACATAAACTAGGCGGGGGAGTTCATTTCCTTCAGCATCAAGTCCTCCACTATGACCCAGAAAGACTTGGATCATACCGGGATGATCCTTTGTATTGTTTCCTGGCCATGGTGTTCCATCTTGCATTATCCATCCTTCTGTGGGAACTTTCACTGCTTTTGCTACTTGAGCATTTATCCTGACCTTGAATTCTTCATATTCTCTCTACATGCACCAAAGATATTGCAATATTGATATTATTAAGCACATATTGTAAAACTCTTTCTGTGTAATTGTTATAAAGTGCATACCTTCATTGCTCGACGTTCTTTTACAAAGGTTGGTTGGACTTTGTCCTTTAGATAATCAATCTTCTCACAGAAGTACATTTCAGGTGCTCGTGGTTCTATGGAAAACTTCTTACAGAAGGGTACCCATTTCCTGGCAAATTCTGCAGTTTCAGACATTGCTTCAAAGGTAAGCATGGAAGCTCCATCATCTGAAACGTAGCATGAAATCTTATCAACTGGGTAGTCCATGGCCAAGATAGATAAGATTGTGTTGGCTGTTACAAGAGGAGGTTCCTTCATTGGATCCACAGTACTGACAAAGATGTCCACTGGAGCAAGCAAATTAGGTTCACCCTCTGGTTCATACCTACATTAAAATATCCATATGATCATTGATTCTAGATTTTAACACATGTTCAATTAACATAGTTTTTTTTCCTGGTATTTTTAATGCTATTCTGGGATTGGTATTACCTAAGGGATAGGCGATCCAAGTAGGTTTCACGATCGATAGGGAACCATTTGGGAAACTGATCGAGGATCCATGAAAATGCAAACCAGATCTCACATATCACAGAAGTTAGCCACAAACCCAATGCATCATGCACTGGATTTAGTATCCGATATCGAAGGAAGAAGGCAAGAATAACGAGCCGAGCCACAATAACCATCCGGTAAGGATTAATTTTGCTGGATGCTATTGGTACCTTCCTTGACAGTGGCTGTCTAGCTGCATCAATCCTGCAACAGTTGGCAAGTAAATTTATACATGGATTTCCTCCATTGAAAGTATTAAATGTGTGAATAAGAAAGATGGAAGTTTTCGAGCATACATTGCCATGTCAGGGTCATTGGCATCATCAGGTTCAGGCCCAAGATTGCCTTGCTGCAATTTCCAATCATCCATTCTATCTTTCCAACCTTCCTCTCTCTTTTCATCCCATCTTGCACTCCCTGATTTTTGGAAAACATATTAGATATGGTACGATAGCAAAACTTCATGTGGCTTAGAAGAGATAGAGATCAAAATCTTCCTCAGTTTGATGCAAAAACAATGGGAGGAATGAGTAGAAATTTACCTGGTTCAGAAACTGGATAAGGATGCACACGTTTGTGCAGTGAAGAAGATAACATCTGATCTCCATAACCTTGAGATGATAAAGGAAGCTCACCATTTGCCTGTATATGCAACAGATGCTTGTTTGTAATTCCAACATTATAAACTAGGAAAATTTTTTCCAGACCAATAGAAATTTTGCATACTCACTGGCTGTGTTCTTCCGGCAATAACAGGTGGAAACTGTGAATTTTCATCATCATCTGGACCTCTACCATAGCTCATCTTGCCATGAAGCATAGCTTCTGCCATATGATTGTGATTGTTCCTCTCATCATCAATGTTGAACTCATGTTCGATGTCATCTATGTCCTCTTCATCGTCATCTCCCTCCACCCTCGGACTCCCTTCACGACACCCAAAAGGAGAAGAAAGTTGAGGAAAAAAGAAAAGGTGTTCGTTTTCTTTCAAAATAGAAATGAAATTGTGTTCAAATAATCAAATATGTTATAGTTAAATGATCTATCCATCGCATGTAGGCTTTAAGGTCATCACAGCATAACCATCGGGGTAGAGTAGGAACCCAATAGATCGAATGGAACGATACAAAACCAAGTAAATTCATTTGTTGTGTGTCTTACCTTTGAGTCGCTTATATCTAGTTTTACACTGAGGACACAGTTGGCTTCCTTCTCTTCTTTCATACTCATAGCAAGGTCTGCAGACTGGAAAACCACATTCATTACAGGCAACAAACAGATCACCATCCACAGTAAGCCCCACTTCATCACCACAGATCTCACACACTTGACCATCCAAGTTCTTCAACGGCTTGGGCTGCAGAACAAGAAACCAATTACACAAATACACAAAACCATTGAAACCATTGAAACCAAAACAAAAACCTTCTCCCACTGCACATTTTGGTTAAGCTTATCACCTCCTCATGGCCATGAATGACAACAAGCTCATTGCGGTTGTGAGACCCGGCAACAAGGCCGGCGCTGGCTTCCATGGCTGGCAATCAGCACAGGGGGAGGACTCAGATGTTTAGTGAAGGATGAGAGTTTGGAGGAAGGAATGTGTTTTATGAAGGGGATAGGTAGAGGAGGATGGGCTGAGCTATTCAGTTGTCTTCTTCAGCTAATGCGTCCACGTAATGGGTGGTGAGTTGGTTGCTGTGTCAGAGTCCCCTCTTGCCTTGAAGTTAAGCTTCCTCTCCTTCTTCTTTTGCTTTCATTCCTTCATTCTCTCTTTCTTTTGAATACTTACTCTTTATTAATCATGTGTTCTGATCTCAAAAGCTTTGTCTATAAAGTTCCATAATTGATTGATTCATTGTAAGCTAAAGTTTATAAAGGTCATTATTAACCCTATGGTTTCTAACTATAGACATGTGTATATCGTTTCAATGAAGTTGGATTTTGTAGGATTGATCAAATTCCCTTGTAAGTTGTGATTATTATCTTTACAAGAGGCTCCTAATGTAGGAATAAGTGTGTTTATATTAACATGTATAAACCGAGTCTTGCCTTGTTTGTATGAATATTTCATTGAATTTGAATTAAGAAGCAAAATTTTGACATAAGTGAAGAGAATGGGAAGGTGAAAAAGGGACCAAAGCTGTGAAAGGAGTATGCTTAGAATGCAAGAAGTTGAAAACTTATAACTCAAAACAACTTCAAATCGTTAGGTAAGGAAGTTGTAGTCTCCCAATCTGTCCTTTGACTCATCAACTTCTCCTAATCTTCCTTCCACACTTCTAAATTTTTTTAATCCAAAATTTTTGGCTTTCCTTCTCAAAATTGTTCTATACTTTTTCGAAAGATACATGCCGGGTCAATTTATTTGTAGCAAATATTTTTAGGGGAAGATATATGCTAGTTCAATTTATATATTTTTCAATATGTCAGTTCAATTTCTCGTGAAAGATATATACCAATTTCATAATTCAATTTATTTGTATATTGAATTATATGTACCAATTTTTTAATTCAATTTATTTGTAGCAAATATCTTTGATTTATATGCGACTTCAATTTCTTCAGTTTCTTAATTCAATTTATTTGTAGTAAGTTTCGAAGTTTTTCAGAAAATCGTGAAAGATATTATACCAATCCAATTTTTTCGAGAGACCTATATGTCAATTCAATTTTTCGAGAGAGCTATATTACAATTCAATTTATTTGTTGCGATAGTAAGGTGATCAATCCTTTTAAAATTGTTGTTATTTAGACACAATTTTTTAAAAATTATTATTATTCAGATCCCTATTTAATAAAACAAAACTAATTTTTAAAAATAAAAAACAAAAAATAATTTGTAGAAATTATAAAACGGACTCGTTATATTATATGTTTGTGTGAAATCTAAGTGGGTCCCCCATTTCCTGAGGAAGGATGATGATGATTGATGGGACAAGACAACCGAATAATTTCGGTTCTATTAATTTTTTTACAAACCCACAACATTTGGGTAACGTGTCTCGTTTTCTCAAAAGATTGATGCTTGATGAAACAACCGGAGAATTCTACCTCGTTTATCCATTAAATTCTACGAAGAAACCCTACAGATTTTATTACAAAGTTGTTCAAACATACATCACTACCCTTTTTTCTTAGCCCAAAAAGAGGGAGAAAAGGAAA
>NW_019104494.1:4090422-4128250 GCF_001995035.1 Momordica charantia | reverse complement strand
CGCTCGGAACTTGCAGAAATTACAGCGTTGTGTAAATGTGAGGAACAGAGTTTTGCAGAGCTTTTTTTTCAATGGTTAAGCTTTGTAATCTGAAATTTGGAGAGAACAGGAAATTTTATCTGAAGATTCATGTTTTGAGAGAGAGGATTTATAGGGGTTTTACAGAAAGGTCGAGAAATTTTGTTTTGATGCGAAAAAGAAGACTACTATCTGAAATCGGAAGAGCGCGTGAAAGTTCCGGAGTGTTCGAATGCAAATTCTAGAGCGCGGGGAAATAACGCCGAATACCAAAACAGTCCTCAGTTTCCTGAATTTTACGAATCTGCCACTTCTCACTTTATTACCAGAGCTCGTTACTAATATATTACAAATCTAGTTTAATTGAAATAAATTAGGTTAAGAAACGGCTTGGTCCCTATACAACTATACGCTATCTAAACCTTAATTTTTAATAATTTATTCTTCGTATTGGATAATAATTTAGTTTTTAAATTTAGGTAGTTATTGAAAAATTTCATAAAAGTTAAGTATTAATTTTTATCATATTAACAATTTAGTCTTTGTAATATATTGGTTCATCATTGATTTGTCGGTCTACATGTATAAGAAGCTTAACAAAAATTTTTACGATTTCGTTACAAACTTTAAACTGCATGGATTAAATTGTTACATACTAAAGTTTAGTGATTAAATTGTTACAAATTTAAAAGTACATAGACTAAGTTATTGCAAATTAAAGTTTAGAGATTAAATCGTTACTTGGATGAACATATTCAATATCATTCTAGTTTGGTCTCTATCATTAGATTTTTTTTTTGTTTTAGTCATTGAACTTTCAAAATATATGATTTCTTCTTTCCGCTTTAAAAAATAAATAATTTTGTTATAATAAATAATTTTGTTATAATCTTTATTTTTTTCAATTAATTGATGATGATTTGGACTTTATAGGGCGTATACTAATGTGTTAATGTGAAAATGAACTCAAAGAAGGAAAGTATTTGGACTTCAAATTATACAACAAATATCAAAATAGTTATTTTTTTAGAAATTTACAAATCAAAATAGTTAATTTTTTAAAGTTCAAATATTTAAAAGTTAAAGGATTAAATGAGGTTTAAACTAATAATTATAACAATGAGTAAATTTACCGATCTCTTCTGAAAAATGTGATCTGGGAGTCACAATTTGATCACCATAAGTTTAAAATTTTTAATTTGATTTCAAGAATTTAGTTAAACGATGACTTCCCATTAAACATTTTTTACCTGTTCGTAAATTCATTTCATATTCTTATCTTTTTTTCCTCGGTCTTAAATTTTAATATATAGTCCACTAACTCAGTAAATTAAATAGAAAATATTACTTAATACTAAACAATAAGCATTATGTTCTTTGGTGAACATCATCGGAGCCGTAAGCTAAGGATTTTTTAAAGATGAAATTAGGGCGTGGAGTTGGGGGCATTATAGGAAATTCATATGAAGTATCAAAACGGTGGGTTTAGTAAGAGAGAGTTCATTGGCGGTTGGCTTGGCGCCAGAAGGCGGTGACAATTATTATTATATTTCCCATCGCACGTGTCTCCCCTTCTCTAAGGTTTCCTCATCGCACGTGTCTCTCCACACTATTCTTGATTCTTCTTCCAAAATCCAACCTCTTCGTTTCTATTTTCTATTTCATCCAATTCCATAGAAAAATTGAAAAAAATAACGAAAGGCACGAAAAAAGAGTTCTTAATTCCAGAAATAAATACTAATCCTGACAAAATGGATTCAAAGGTTGGTTTGGCATTTTATTATCCAAGTTTTGTTGGACCACCTATAATTTTGAAGATAAATTCAAATGCTAGGAACTACTTTCAGACTTCTTTATACTTCTAAATATCTTGGATTCTTCCATTTTAAAAAACGTCAATTTTGATATCTGTACGACCGTTTTGATCTCTATTTGAAAAATTTAATATAAAATATAAATCTTTTAATATATTAGATCTCTTTAGGATTGTTTTGAATTCCTATTTGAAAAAATTTAATATAACATTTAAAAAAATTTAGCATCGTTAAATTTTTTGAAATATAATAAATGAGATAAAAATAGAAATAAAAGAACTAAAATAATAACATTCAACAAAAACATATGGATTAAAATAACAAAAGTTGAAGAAGATAGTACACTAGCGTATTAATACAATAACTAAAATAAATCAAACTCAAAATATATGGGACAAAAATGATATTTAAATCTAATAAAAATATACAAATAGAATCTTGAACTGAACAAATTTAGGCAAAGCACCTTAAATTAAGTCAGCGGAGCAAATATATAAAACAGTTTTTGTTTTAGAAAGTCAACGTAGTTAGTCAACATACTAAATGACAGTAATTTTTAGCTTTTGATCTTGAAGTGACAAAATGAATCCACTCTGCAGTCAGCACCATAGATTTCATTTCATTTAAAAGACTTGAAATTTTATGCAGAGTTCATTATCATTTGGGCTTCAAATAAAAGGGACTATAGAAACAGGAGGGCACCTGAACCTGAAATATGCAGCGACTTGGACTTTTCTTCCACTCCAATTCCTGACCTAGTCCCCACATTGTGTAATGACCCTTCAATTTCTCCATCAGTTTGCATAACAATTGGTAAGCAAGCAGAAGAAAATTAAGAGTAAGCCAGATCAAGCTCTTGCAGTGGAAGAATGTGAGGCGTTGAAGAAATTTTGAAATGAGAATATAGATTAAAGTTGAAAAAGATTTACAGCTACATACTCCTGCTAAGAATTTAAAGAATGAATTTACATCTCCGGTGAAGTAATGAGTAGATGGGGTTTTGTTAGCTGGGCACTCACGTCAGGAAGCTTGCCTTTAACAGCCTAAAACTGGCAGCCCTTTTCCAGTCCTTGTTTCATTTGTATCAGATGTGTCCATAAACTCTGCTCCTGAACCTGCTTTCAAACAAGCGTCGTTGAAAAAAAGTGGCTGGTAATTGAAATATGCACTTTCTTCTTGCTAAAATAAAATAACTTTTATCAGCAATAAATGAAGGGTCAAGAGTGAACCAAACGCATAAGTTTTGGGGAATAGTTTTTTATGTTCAATTAGATCAAGATTAAGGCAAGTAAATCCATTCTTTAATTTATGCGGCAATCGAATATTAATCCCCACCTGCAAAGCCGCTGTTGAAGCCAACAATGCTACACATTCATCAAGCATAGCTTTTTCTTTGGCTGCAACAATAGCAAGTTCAAAAACCAACGTCTGCAGTATCTCCACCTGGAAAACAAATAAAATTATACAACAGTCATTAACAATTTAATAAATTAGAGTTTCAATGGCCTAAAAGATGTGTAGAGTTGTAAGACGGTCACTCCCTGATGTAGATATAAAACAAATATGGCACACAAGATACAATATGGAGAGCGAAATTTCCAGGAGCACACAAATAATAATGAAATTTCTTAATATGTAAGGTTCATATGATTTGGTATGTCCTTGAAAGGAGATATAATACAATAAACCAGAGTTCCTTTCACTATGATGCATAGCTATCATTGACTCCATGAGCCTACGATCTTAAAATTCATCAGTTCAAGTTTGTAATATAATGAAAATTCTAATCTCCGTAACAAGTAGAACTCACGGGATAAAATGCTAAGTGCTAAAGGGAGAATTCTAAATCTGATGCAATTTATGGATTCTCAACCTTCTAAATTATTAATAATTCCAGCATTGAGTTATCCTCCTCCAGCTATGATGATCAAAATTATTCATATTCTCAAGCACTAGGAACACCAATTGCATTATGAAAAGATCGATCAATGTCCAAAGCAATAGCAGAGGCTTTTGATTTCATTAGAGGAAGATGTGGAGGAAAGCTATTAGGATATCGATCATATTCAAGAAAGAGATATAATATTTTACCCTCGGGAGCAAGGAGCAAATGGAGGCTCCCATTGCTTGCATCACCTCAACAGCGGAACAGATAGCACCATTTAAAGAGCCAACATCTGCCTATAAAAGAGTGGTTATAATCAGTTTCAAATATTCAGCTTTCAACGGTTAACAAAAATTACTGGCCGATGTTGCATACTTTTGCTCCTCCAGTTACTGGAACACGAAGAGTGCTTGCCTCTAAATCATCTATGACACCTGATAAGGATCGATTATGACTTCTTTCAAGCACAGCCCATTCATTGAGGTAGCTCATCTGCATCAATCAAATGCAATATAAAAATTATATAATTTCCGTGAAGTATGCATGAGAGCTGATGGTATTCAAATACAAACTCCAAATTCAAATGACTAGAAAGGCTCTGATTTAACGGATGAACCAAAAAAGAAAAAGAAAGTTATGTTTCTCGATGAAAACACCATTCATCTAAAAGCTAGTCATAAGTTTCTAAAATTAATAAATTTAAAATCAGAATATTTACATAGCCGAAAATTCTCTCATAAAAAACTAACCTTGTTGAAACATATGTTAAGACTAGTTCTACATTGCTGGAGAAATAAAAACAAGTTCCTTACAGCTACTCTAGTTTGACATTTTATGCTAAAACTTGAGGTAAAGACAATGGACTAAAATACCTATTGCATAAGTCCCAAGTTTTATTCATTAATATTAGACCATGGTTGGCAAGTACAATGCCAGAAACTAGTATTTTTGCTCAGATCTGTCTAGGCATAATGTTATCTATCAAGTTATTTAATATGAGCATCAGTTATACCTATTACCCAAAACTGTGTGCACAGAAAAAAATATAAGAGCCCCGCTTAACAAACTACACTAATGCTTTGCAATGGCTTTCAAGGAATTGTTGGTATTACTTGATCATTCATAATTGAGATCAACTTGAGCTCTAGCTTCAACTGTTGGAGATTGATCCTTTTTCTGATAACTGAATCCCACAGATTTAGTGTAGTATTCCTTACACCATGAAGAGCTCTCTGCACCAAAGCACAAAAGTTATTAATCTTTTACTTGCACTTAAAATATACAAGCAATAATGCCCGACAAGCAACTGAACATGCCACAAATTAAAACTAAAAATAAATAAATAAAAGAAAGAAAATATGTCCCTAAAAGTTACTACCAGGTAAAAATAATATCTTCATCTAATTGGACCGCCAGAATATAACTCATAGTTTCTGACCGACCACAAGCAAATATCTTCCCAAAGGTTAATCATCAGAATACCAGACTGTTTGTTTACAATCACAAGTAACAGTAAATCACGTCTGGTGCCAACAGAACAAATAAACAAGTTGACGCCAAAAAAGGGTCCATAATCAAGCAAGATTGACATGCACTAAAATCCTACCTCTGCTGTCAACCCCTGATTATACAGAACTGCCTCTGCCCGTGCATTAGCAAATCTCCACTGCAAATGTCTGTTATATAGAAGCCGTAGCTGATGAGCACCTTCTATATAGCTTGCTGCCTTCTTTCCCTTCTTAAAATCTGCTATGAAACTAAGTACAGAAGTTGAAACATTCGGTGGAGAAGAATTTGAAGGTCTTATTCGTGACGTGCTAATGCCTCGAGGAGGTGGAGTTGACGGTCGAATTCGAGATGGACTAACTCCTCTGGTAACAGAGAATACTACTGGTGTCCTAGAAGGTGAAGATGGACGTGGCCCAAGAGTAGGTGAGTCATATCTCACAACTCGGTTTGTTGTTACTTTTGTGCCTGGTAAACTTGAAGAAACAACCTTTTTAATTGCAGATTCCTGCGTCGAATTATCATTAGCTGAATTGGCCTCAAATTCTTCTTCCCTACTCCTTCCATCAACATATGATTGCCTCATAACACCACTGATTGATTTCTGTAAAGGTTTATTGGTAGTCTCAACCATGGTTGCCCTCGTGGAAGATAATCCACTTCCTCTGAGTGGCTTATTTAAGGTTGGGACTCTCTTATCAGTGAGATCTGTACTACAGCTTAATGGATTAGAGGATGCCTTGGCACCAACTCTACTTGGCCATCTATGCTGATCTACCACTTGGGAACGTGAAGAACCATCAACTGGCTTGAAATTCTCTGACTGATCATGCCCACATCTACCTCTAAGAGGACTCTTCTTTCTCTCTGGCGTGGGCTTCCGTGCAACATTTTGCGTTTCAGCCTGCTTATGGGGAAAATTGGAAGAAGGCCTCAGAGTTCGATCAGAAAGAGAAGATGACACGGGTTTTTCCTTCTTGCTAACAGGAATAGAAAATGCATCGGATTGGAATGAGACGCTCAAGCTTCTCATCGTAGAGGGCCATAAACTCTCAGGTCGACCACCAATCATTCTTTTCGATAGCAACTGTACATCTGCCGGCGAACCATGAATTGGCGTGGAGGGGCTTGGAGGAGAAGGGGGTGTGGAGGGTCGCTTCCTCTCTGCTGATTGGGCTCTTTTAAGAACCAATTGGGATGATGTAGGAACCGTCCGCGTGATGCTTGGTGATGGGCAACGCCGAGAACCAGCCGACGATGAAGAAGAAGGTGACTTGTTCGTTGAACGCGAGGGAGACCGGGGGATAACGGCATTGTTCTTTTCTGCAGGAACCAACGGTTGTCTGGGCGCCGCTGCCAATATATGCTTTCTCAATGCCCGTGCCGATTCGCATACATCCATCCAAACAATCGAAATCAGACCATAGTGATAGATTTCTTCACATAGCTAAACAATTCGCGTTCCCCGCAATCTGGAAAAACAGTACTCACGGAAAGAAAGATCCTTTTCTCTGCATTGTATCTGCCCATCACAAATGCACAATTCAAAGAATGAACAAAAAAGCAAGGAATAAACCAGCGTTAAAGAAAAGAAACAAAAATGCAAAAACCAATAAATAAAGTAGAGTACATACAGTTTTATAGCAGCAAAGATCAATTGAAAGGAGAACTTGAAAACTAGAACAAATTAACTCGAATTGACTAGTTTCTAATCAATCAACGCCCTCATTCCCAGTAGATCAGACCACGGAAAGAAAGACGAGCATAAGGTAGGGTATACAAAGGGCCGCTTTTAAAAAGGAGGACTGCCATAAATTGCATCAACGTCTAATTCTTACAGCTTGGGATTCGGCTTGCTTCGACACAAATTGCGTTTACAGAGAAGGGGTCCCCCCAGAAACTCCCGGGCGGGGCGATAGAGAGTATGGGCTATTGCAGTTTACGGCAGGGTAAGAAAAGGAAGTGAAACTTGACGGGAACTTATTCGGCTATGAAGGGGCCTCTCAGGAAAAACTTCGTATATTCCGACTCATCATTTGGCTCCCTTCATCTTCTCTGCCAACTTATCTCTCCATACAGAAAATTCAGAAAATTATTGAATTAGAAGCCAATGGTACTCCAATGGTTGGATGTAGATTCAAAAATCTTAATACCACCGATGATATAAGTTCAAAGTACCAGTTTCTCTCTCATACCTCTAACAGTGTAAAATTACCAGCACATTCTGCCGCCTCCCCCACTAATTTCATCAAGAACAATTCTGAAACTTGTAAAAGTAAAGAAATCGCATTACCAAAGTTTCTTAGAAGAAATAATACTTGTAGGTCTAGGGGACCAGGTGAAATTGAAAATGTATCACTCACTCCAACTGTCAATGTTTTTGGCTTATTATTTGACCTGTCTATTAGAAAAGAGTATAAAAATCACCCAACAAGGCACCATTAAATTTTCTTGTGAACAATATTTAATTTTCCCTGCGAAATGGTGGATGTCCACATGCAAGATGCAAGGAGAACCAGAATCACTGTCCGTTGTAAGAATTTAACATTGCCGTAATAAATGGACATTAATTACCAAACCGAAGTCAACACGAAAGAGAAACGCATTAGAAAAAGAATTAAGATTATGGTTATGTACGACATTAGAAAAGAACAAGGTTCCCAGTTGGAATATTCGGATTAATATTCTCCTCTTTTGAACTTCATAATTCAGGTGCAGCTGTCAATTAATGCAGTTACACAGGTGAAAATTTTGCAATTCAGCATAAACAATAATTTTTAAGGGTTTTGAGGAGGAATCCCCCAGTGCCCTGATTTCGGCAGGTTCGTGCATCTGATAATGGAGACCGGCCTATTCTGAGCCCTTACTGCTCATATAAATCTCTCGACAGAAGCCTCAGAGATCTTGCAGAGAGAGGAATATAAATAAACCCACGATACATACTCAAATTTCAGAAATCGTTATAAAACGACAAACAAAATTAAGTAATTATGGTTAAAAGAAATATATATATACATCTAAACGCTTTTTACGGACGATCCACCAGAGAAAACAAATAGTCAAATGGTAATACTTCGAACTTATTATAGAAAACAATAGCTCCAATTTCCAAACTCAGAAGAAACGTCCAATCGAAACTCGAATTGAACTCTCATCAAACCGAAGAATTCAATGAAGACATCCGCTAAGAATCAGTCACAAACTAAAACTTCAAATACGACGACGGAGAAGAAGATCGAAGAGTGGAAGAAAAAGAGTTCTCACCGGTGCGGCGGAACCAATCGCGCGGTAAATCGGAAAAATTGAAGCTCCCCGAGGATTCAAGTTCTAAGTAGAAAGCAGACGTATTAGGCGCAACGCGATCGGAGATATCCGTATGGTGCGGATTTCTTCGGGGCTCCAGCGGGCAGAGTTGACGGTGTTTGGATTTTCGAAGAAAAGGAAAAGCGCTTCTTTTTGAACAGAGAAAAATTAGGAATTGTTAAATGAAAAAAGGTTAATGAAAAAACGAGAAAACGGTTATATTTATGACTTTTCAGAAGGTAGGGACAACGGAAGACAGTTGCTTTCGCGCCACCTACTTTTCTTAATCCTTTTCTACAAGATCCATTAAAACTTTATGCAAAATATTAATAAATTTTAAATATTTAAGCTCAATTGATTAATGTAGGTATAGTAGTAGTTTAAAAATATATTATCAAAGACGTGTTGAATAATTATTTAAATGAAGATTCAATTTTCAAATCAAAACAAGGAATTGAACTCTATTTCTTTTCTTTTCATTGAATATCTTGTTTCCAAATTTTTATTTTCAAATAATCAACTAAACGAATTTAAAAGAACTTATTTTTACTTTTTAATATGTATAAAATTATTTTTACATCCGATCAACTAAGAAATAAAAAGGGAAAAGTTATCAAGATTATTCAAAATTTTTGTTTTTATTTTTATGATTATTTTTTTTTAACATTTTCCAGCTTTCAAATATTTAATGAATTGAGGGAGAAAATGGTATTGAATTTTTAATTTTATTTATTTGGGGGGACCTTGGAGCATGGGCAACAATTAATTGAAACAAAACAAGAAAATTGTTCTAAAGTAAAATAAAAGACATTCTTTCTTTCTTCCAAATTAAGAGATGAAAAGAGGGGATGAATTATTTTGGTTTGGTTGGTTTGAGGTTTTGCCCTTTCTTTTAAGGAGAGAATTTTAATTGAACTTTCATTCTAAAAAATGAAACACAGCAAAGATTAAATATAATTGTAGTTCTTTAAATTTTGATTAATCTTTACACGTGTCATCTTTAAAATGAAAATAAATATTTTGTTGTCTGAAAAATAATAGAAAATAAAATAAAACATTGTCATTTTGTCATCCTAAAAATTCTGTTACTTTCCATCTAAAAAAATAATAAAATTTTCTAAAACGGGATAAAAAGGACAAAAACTACATTTTTGTAATACATCGAATATGAGACCAAGAGGTTGAATTATAGACTTCAAAATGAAAAGAAAAATGTGCGACTGTAATTCACCTGTTAAGATATTTATCTAAGTTGGAAGAAAAAAAAAAGGTGAGAAACATGAAGTTAAAGAATAGGGAGGCCAGAGGTGGAAGATGGAGATTGGATGGTGTATGCAGTCATTTTCAGCCCCATTCCTCCAAATTCTTTTCTTCAATTTCTTGGAACTTCAATTCCCCTTTTGTCTTTTTGTCTCCACTTTTCTCCACCAACACAATTAAAATGTTTCCCCACCAACTTCTTCTCCTCCTTCCCCTTCTCTACATCTTTTATTTTCATAAATAAAAGTATGGTAAATTATTTTAACAAGCCTATGGCACTTTTTTTTTTTAAATATTGATTTTAAACCTGTTGGGTTTGTAAGAAGTGCAAATAGAGTCCCATATTAATTGGGGAAGAGAATGAAAGAGAACAATTATCTCCATTGGTAAAGCCGTGAAGTTATGCCCAAAGAGAACAATATCCCGCTTAAAAAAGATATAATTTTTTCTAATCAATTTAAGTTATATATTAAGAAAGAATTATTTTTTAAGTACAATATTGTGAGATAAAGATTCGAATCCATAACTTATTGGTGGGAGATAGGTATAGTTTAGAAAAAAAAATGAATTACTACTTCTAATTTGTCATAATTCAAAAATTGTATATAAAATAAAATCATTATCGTCTTTTATCTTTTTATTTTTTCTCTAATTTGTCTCCTTAAAATTACAGAATTTAAACATCATACCTATAAAAAGTTAGCATGCAAAATTTTGCTCTAGTGTATATAAAATAAAAGTTACTCGCATTTATCTATGTATAACATTTTCTTTAATAAAAAAATCATATCATTGACTCGCATTTATCTGCTTAAAAATAAATATTTTAATTAATTGGGATGAATTGATGTTGATAGCTTTTGAAGTATCGAGGGGTTCAGGGGATTATTTGACACAAGAATTTTTGAGCACGTCGACCATCACGTGGCGAACTTTTATTGGCTGACGTGGGCCGCCAGCCAATCAAAAATAAATAAAACGTCTTTTGACTGCGGAATTTTCTAACGCCTTCCCGAGTTGACAAAACAAATCCTTTGACGTGTCAAACAAATTTTAGGATTAGGTATTTGGACGGTCAGGATTCAACCGAAATCTTTTGTAATTCCGTTTACAATTTAAAATTAATATCTTTTTCTATCTGCTCTCTAACTGGTCATTGCCCCTTTTTGGGAGGAAAATCCTTTATTTTAGGTGATAATTAATTATTCTTCAACTCTAAAATATTTGTAAATTAAGCAATAAAAAATAATGGAGGAAATACATTCAAGAACAAATGTGCGAATAAGGAAAAAGATATTTTATCCTGCCTAACCTTATTTGAATATTTTTTTTATATTTCTTCTTTTTCAAAAAACCAACAAATTAAAACTTTAGTGCATATAACAATGATCTAAAAACATTAGTGTTTGACATGTGACAATTGGCTTATAGTCTACTTCATAATTGGAAAGTCAGGTTTGCATTGAGAATATATATATATTTATATATTTCTTCTGCTAATTTATTGGGCTACATAAATCAAGATATATATTAGGGATGTGAATATAATTATCTAATGTCATTCAAAAGTGAAAAAGTCCTCGGCATAAAGTAAGAAAATATCTTCTTGAGTGAGTTTTTTTTTCCCTCCTCTTTTAGTTGTTAGAATACAATAGTAAAATCACACCTAGTACTAAAAAATTATGAGAATTGAAGAGACGTGTAATCTTAATCATTATGTTTTTTTTACACCTATCTTAGGAATTAATCTTTATGTGTATTTCCAACATAAAATGTTGTAGAATCTGGTGATGTCCCGCGAGATTAGTCTTGGTGTGTGCAAGCTGACCAGACACTAATGGATATACAAAAATAAATCACATGTTTTTTTTATGTTTTTTTTTAATATTTTTATCTAATGAGCTATATAAAATTATTTATGTTGTGTATTAAAAGGATGAAATTATTGTACTAATACCTCTATCGTGGTGGAATTGAATAGTCTCGAAGCTATTCTTCTGCTGAACGATGAGGAGAACGATCTAATGGAGCTGAAAATCTTGAAGACTGAAATCAAACATCTAGTTGGGCATAAAAATGTTGCTGGTTTCCTCCATGTTAGATGCCAAGCTAATCTGTTGGCACAAAGGGCTACTTCGAGGGATGAAGACGATCTCTAGGGAGAACCTTTTCCTTTATGAATAGTAAGTTTAGTTGAAGTTGATATGTACGAGGGTTTTACTATTCCATCATTATTAATGTACTAGGTTTACTTGAAGTGAAGTCAAAGAAGCAACATGGGATAGACCATCCTAGTCAAGCCTATCGGGCTGGAAAATCCAACCCGACTTGGTCCACCATACCCGACCAAATCCAGTCAATGCAATCTACCCAAGCCAACTTGAAGAGATGTTTCAATGAATAAGAGGAGAGACCTAGAGCACGAACTATTATTCTATACAAATCTCTCAACTGAATCTTTTATTTGACTTATACAATTGACTTTAACATCAAATTGTGTAAATGTTTATAAAAGCATTTTGTTGAATTTGGAAGGGAAATACAAACAAAGTCTCACATTAGTTAGGGGAGGGAGTGATAATTATGTCCTTTTGGGTAGAACCAAAAGCAAAACCGTGAAGACTATGCCAAAACGGACGATATCTCATACTACTCTGAAAAAAACTTAAATTTTTAAGATGATTTTAATATTTCCAGCAAAGCGTTTACTCTTTGGGTTTCTTAACCTAACGGGAATTGAATTTCAAAAAATGGAATAAAAAAATATGGAAAACTTCATAAATTATAAAAAAAGGGGAAGAAAATGAGTTGGAGTGAAATCTGAGTGCATGTGGGTGTGTTGATATATGATGAACCTTATATCCACATCAGCCAGCTGGCTGGCCCATATGAACATATGAATTCTTTTTATTTTGAGAAAAATATTATATGGGTTACACTAAAGCTACTTTTTAGAAAACATTCCATTTCCCAACTGTACTTACCAACAATAATTTTTTTTTAAATGTTAATTTAAACTTAGTTCCTCCGATCAAAAATTGTGAGTTCGTTCACCCCCTCATATTATTGTATTAAACAAAAATATTTTAAAAAATATTACATATACTTATTATTTACAACTAAATAGTTATTCGATTAAGAGGGGAAAGAAAGGATGCTTTAAAATTAAGTGAAATTTGTGGAATATTGAAAGAAAAACTTTGGTAAATTGAGTGATAGTTGATAGTTTGTGATGTGGAGTGATTGTAAAAAGGAGTAAAAACTCAACAAGGACAGCCTGGTTTGGTTTAGGTTATCACAAATAGAAACCAACAAGAAACTGGCTATCATCATTTTTTTTCTTTCCTTTTCAATTCTCTAATAAATATAGACTCAAACAAAGCTCACATAAATGTAAAAAAGTATTAAACTTAACAATACTTTGAAATCAAGTAAAATACTATTATAGGACTGTTGACAAAATTTCAAATTGTTAGAAAAGTGAAGAAACAACTATCTTCGTCGGTATAAAGTATTTTGGATAAAATTTAAAACAAAATCATAGACACTTATGCCTAAAGGAGATAACATTATATCATTGTGAAAATTTTGACTTTTTTTTACTATAGATATAATACGACGAAGCTACATTGGACTAATTTAATTAATATATGATTTAATTTCTTTTGACAAATATATAGTTTAAATGTGTCAACTTGAACATGATTCAACAAGTTAAAACATTTATTTCCGACTAAAATATATAGTAAAAAAATGTTTAAATGTATGGTTAATCCAACATAATTCAATCAATTGACAAGACACCAATTACTTTATCATGCCCGCTCCTACATTTATTTTACCAAAAAAAAAAAAAGATACGTGTAAAGAATAAGATCCGTGATTTTTTTTTTTTTTTACAACAAGTGGGGATGAAGGTGATTCAAACTCACGACCTCTACATCATAAATAGGTGTCAATTACCACTGAGCTAGGGTCATATTGGCTTAGACTCGTGATTGATTGAGTGGTAAATTTGGGTAAGATGTTTGTTGGAATTAACAATATTATTATTGTTTTGAAATAAAGGCAAATTTGGTAGAGACGACCAAATGATGGCCATAGGTACTCATGCTCATCAAACCATATGATTAAATTCCAAATCGCTAATTAAAGCCACACCCTTTCCAATCCCTCCTCTATCATAGCTTTCTATTATATTTAATTTCCATTTTAAAAAGAAACCCCCTCCCATAATTCTAGACTTTTTACCTAAATTCTATTTTAATCTACTAACTTTATAGATACCCATCTTGTTTTAATCTTCTATTTCTCAAACTTTATATTAAAAAGTCATTTAGTCCTTGTTACTAAAACTTTCTACTGTATTTAATAAAATTTTTGCCATCATGATTCATGATAATACTTGAGTAGTACTAGAGAACCCAATTAATAATCTACCAAATAAATAATCAAGTTTTTCTTAAAAATAATGCTAATAGTAATAATTACTATCAAGAAAGCAGCTCTAATCATGGTGTATTAGGCCACGATCCAATTGTCATTAACAAATGACTTGAGACAGTAAAAATAAATAAATAAAAAAAGAAAGGAAAATAAGAATAAAAATGCCATATTAATGAGGGAAAAAAAATGTCCCCACTCATAATAGTATAAGTGTCTCATGTGCTCAACTTGCACTTCACAATAACAAAACAAACATTTGCATGTCCCGACATGTACCTTCTTTTATTTGCTCATGTGACAATTCACTATCAAAAAAAAAAAAACATATATTTTTAATCAATTTTGTATGAAGAATAAAATAAATCAACAATACACAAAATAAACTTGTAACAATTATGAGATTATGAAGACTATTAATTCAAGTAAGAATTATACGTGAATGCCGCCGGACAAATCAAAGCTTGTAAATCTTGCAAATTCATAGGTGTAGTTTATAAATTTCTTCCATAAATAATGAAATTGCTAGGAGAGTTGGAGCTGGTTTAAGTGATATTTTTGTTTGATGTTGATTTTTGGATGATGTACACTTAGGTACTATTTGAGTGCCATGTATACCTTCGTCTTTGTTAGCATGAAATTGTACATGCAAAATTTTGCACGGTATGGTACTATGTCGAATACACTTCGATAATTATATTAGGGCTTAAGTAGGGACAAACAGACATAGAGCATTAAGAATGAGGGAGCATGAATCTCGAGGGTGTGAATCTGCTAGAAAGTATGTGTCAAATCCTCACAAGGATTTGTGTGGGGAAAATACAATTTATCTTTCATAAAGATTGGACTGCCTCTTTCTTTATATATGAGATGGAGATGGTGCGAGGGGAGGTCTCCAGTGCCTTGGGCGTTCATAGGAGAGGGTATGTCGCGTCATAGGTTTGTGGGGACCATCGAAATCCTCTGTCTCCCACTGTCATGCAAGTAAAGGGCTGGGCAACGTCCTGTGTAGTTCCTGATGGCGCGCAACGATCTATGTACAAAGTGTTAGCATCTTGACGGCTGGCTATTCACTGCAAGGCATTCTTAAGAGCGCTCGATCTTTCCAAATTGGTCTTTTGAGATGGCGCAATAGTTTAGGTGGTCTCTGGCATATCGTTTTTACTCGTAAAATTTTAGTTCAACAACCAACATTAGAACCGTTCTATGAGGTAGCAAAAATGAACTTAACTAACCAAATCAACCACTGGAATTAAATCAAACTAAATTAAAAACAATTCCACCTACTTTTAAACTAATTATTATTGGTAATAAAACCACCCTGAATCTTAAATTTTAACTTTCCAACGTAATTAGTAAATACAAAAATTCAACACAAACCTAAAAACTTAAACTAATTGGCCATAATTGAGAGTGGGCGGAACAGGAAACCCGAGTAATTGCAGTTTTGTTTGATTTGGAGGATTATTGTTGTGTTGTGGTTGACATAGACATAGGATACCATACCATAATGGCCTGCAAATTTTGCTGCCGGAAAATGACATTTTAATTACGAAGGCCTATAATATAATATTTATATTTATTTCCTCTTTTATTTTTTTTTTAATTCGGAATCGTCCGTAATTGCTCTACTCTCAAACCCCATGGGGAATTGCGAAACTACGTGTCGACCTGCTGAACGACACGTTGGCTGTATTCTCTAGATCTTGCTGTTCCGCCCAACGGGAACATATTGGTTTTTTCTCTGTACTTTTCGGATTTTTTATTGCTCTATCTTGGTTCCAAATTTTGGTGCTAAAATGAATGTACCCAATGTTGTTTAGGTCATTTTAAGATCTTATAATTCGAAGCCTTGAATCTTAATCCAATGTTTATAAGGCTATTTTCTCAAAATAAATAAATAAATTATAAAATGAAGAAGGATAAAAAGTCGTTTGTGAATGAAAGAGATGTTCTTTTAGGGTGTGGTGGAATAACACACTAGTTTTTGGGCCGGTTGATGGGCTGGTGTTGAATTTGAAGCCCATTTTTGCTAATTTGGCCCAAAAACTTGGCCCATATTATTAACCGCGGCCTCGCTTTCTTCGATTCGGTGAGCGCCGATGGTTGTTACTTTGCGCACACGTATCTTTTATCTTTGTTCTTTTCTCTTCAAATTTTCGTGTTTTTAAAAATTGTTTTAATTATTAATAGTTATAATAAGTTATAAATTATGAAGTTACATCTGTATAATTTGAGTTTAATTTTAATTTAGCTTCTATAATTTTAAATTTTTGTATTAGTTGATGTGATTTGGACTTAGTTTCAATCTGATTTTCAAACTTTAAAAAATTTGAATTTAGTCAAATTTCACCGATCATTTTTAAAACTATCCTTTACTAGCTTATTTAAAAACTTACATGTTTTCTTCTCCTTTTTTACTCGATCCTAAATTCCGTTGCACCAAACTAGTACAATTAGCCAAGTATAAAATATTATCTTATTGTCATGTAAATAAAATACATTTCACGTATTAAATATGGTAACAACGAAGATTATTTGAGAAGTTTGACTAGAAACTAAATTAAAACTTTAAAAACATAGAGATTAAAGTTGAAACTAAATTTATGTAAGAAAAAAAAAAGTTAAAACTAAATTTAGACTATAAAAGATCAAATTAAAAATTTCAAAACTTCAATAACCAATTTAAACTATGACCAAGGGCTTGATACCAAGTTTTTAATTTAATATTTTTTGCTTAAAAATATTTTTGAAGATATAATAATATTTTTAAAACTATAGAAAGTACTACTGAGAATTGTCAGATTTTAGTGACGGTATATTGAATACACTATGTAATAGTGAATTTTGCAACATAGGAAGTAGGAGTGTTATCTGAGTGGAGAAGAATATGACTTCCTTGTCCTTATTCCCGCCTCCCATTACATTCCTCGGATTCTGCAGGAAAGGCGAGGATTTCGACTAGAACTCATCATAAACTTATTATTTATTTATTTTATAAAATTTGAAATTGAATGCTAATTCTAAGGTCGAATCTTTATTTAGAGGATCTTTTTTTTTGTTCAAAATAAAATTTTCTAATAATGCTTATTTATTCAAAAAAAGTAACCAATTATAAAATTTAAATTCAAATCATGATTATAAATAAATCTCAAAACATAAAGATCATAAGACATTATGTCTTATAAGCCAACAATATCACATAAATTTTACATAAGCCAACAATATCACATAAATTTTACATACAAATATCTAGGTTTAGGAATTTTTAAAAAAAGTATGTTTATAATATAAAAAAATAAAATAAAATAAATAGAGTAGAGATAAACATAGAAACGTAAAACATATTCTTCGTTCTCATCCCTGATTTGATAAGAGAAAAAAATTTCTTCCACCCATTTCACGGATTAAATAGAGATCTCTATTCCATTTGGATCGAGTCTTAATGAACTCCATCACCGCGGAGAAAATAACCCCCCTCCTAGAAGTTTCTCATACGTTTGCGTACTGATTAAGAAAATTAAATTAAATTAAATATCCTAATCGAAAAGCCACCAAAAAATAGAATAAAAAGAAAACTATTGGCCCGATATCATTCCCTTTTATCTTTTTTATTTTTTAAAGAAACGCCGCGGATTGGTCAGCACAAGTGGAGCCCGCGCGTCACGCTCAGAAATGAGAATTTGGGCGGCAATGTAGCCGTTACAATCACCACCAACGGATAACGACCTTTTGAAAACTCTTTCGAATCCTACTATCATTATCAATTTGAGTAATCACCTCTAGGGATCGTGTGGGGTATTTTGTACAAGTTTCTATTTTTTCGATGATATGAAAATTAAAATTCTACCCAATAGTTGATTCCATCTTAAAGTTAATTAGAATAAAAATGAATAATTCATGTATTTACAAACCTTATTATATATTTTTTCTAAAATTAAGTAAATGGCACATAACCCAGTTTGAATGCTCTGGATATAAAAAGAAAAAACAAAGAGTTTTGAAAAATCTTCTCTTCAAATTTCAAGACCACCATTTTCTTAATTTACTTGTAATCATGGTACTTATGAATTAGTTTTAACTTTAAACTTTCAATATTAAATTAAATCTTAAGCTCAAATAAATGTTGAAATTATTAATTTTTCATATAAAATTTTAGCACATTTTGTTGCATCCTCAATTCATATTTATGTCAACTTATATTGCCGATCAATTAATTAAAATATTACTAACAACTCTTAAATATCAAAAATACAATTTCTACCTCACTGCCATTTTGAACTATCAACAAATTGTAATTATTCAATTTTAATATTTTTACATGGTTGGAAATGCGACCAAAATCACACATTGGCTAAATAAAGGGAAGATCATAGCTACATAGAAGATAATAATTATCTCTATTGGTATGAGCCCTTGTTGGTGAAACTAAAAGTAAAATTGTGAAGATTTGGTTTAACGACTAACTAAAAGTTAACGTGGCGGTTAAATTGCTAATGTTGGAGAATTTAAAGAAATTCTAGTTCATGATTATTTTAGAATAAAAGCCATATAATTAAAGAACAATCAGGACAATTGATCTAAGCATGTAAGAAAACCTAAATACAAAGAGTTCAGAAATACCTAAAGCCATTAGATAGATTGACCATGACCTACAAGGAGTTGTTGTTTGTGGTCTTCCTCAACTATGCAACCCGAACCAAATATGGGTTATACTTTCTACTTGACGGGGAATATATATTTATATGTTAATCAGGGGGTTTCCCATAATTTACTAAGATTAATGAACTGGGTTTTACTTAGTAGGTCACATTAGGAAGCCATAGGTTTATAATCAAGATCACTTATATGCTCATTAAATAGTCCAAATATAATCGTTCTTAAATTTGTTATCCACGTATGAGTTAATTACTAAATTAATTCCAACAACTTATTGTACTTTGCCGACTAGACAAAATATATTAATTTAATGGTAGTTTTGTATGATTGGACTTTGAGTTGGCATTCTTCCTCTCTCCTTCTCTCTTCTCTTGCCTTCTTCCCTCATCTGGCGAACTTCGCTGACACTGCCTTTTCTCCCATCCCATTGTTGTTGCTCGCTGACCGCCTCCTATCTTGTTAGTCATCGACCTCGCCTCCCTCCTTTAGGAAACAAAACCCTTTTGACTGAATGAAATCATTTGTTCTAGAGGTTGTTCCAGATCTGGAAATCACAAGATATAGGAGGGTCTTCAAACGTCGTGAGTAGTAGCCACGATGAGCGGGGACGTCGTGGGGATTGACAATGTCAAATGGCACTTCAATGAAAGACAGTGATTTCGAGTGGGGATGAGTGGCGCTTCAAACGTCGTGAGGAACATCCACAACGACATCGTCATTTGAGATCTGGAATGTCCATATTTGAAATGACCTTTGGAACAAAGGAACAATCTTTCGTTCAAGCGGGTTTTATTCTCTGAAGATAAGGAGGTGCTCGAGTGACTGGCAAGATGGAGGCACGATCGATGATTGGCAAGATAGTGGGCGGTCAACGAGATTGGAGGTGGTCGGCAAATGGCGAATGACGAGATGGAAGGTGGTGGCGGCTAAATTCGTTGGATAAAGAGAAAAACGAGAGCGCAAGGAGAAGAATGAATGAGAGAAGAAGCACCTCAAAGCCCCATCACTAGAAAAATATATTAAAAGCAAAGTAGAATGAGTCATTTACCTGTCACGTGAACTTTTTACTAACAAATTAACTGTTGTTTGGGGGATAGAAATATCGTGGACACGTGGAGGACGTTCAGTGGTGCTTAGAAATAAAAGAGTATTCCAGGTCCACCTCAAACCTGCCGAGGAGACCGGATTTATCCGTAAACAAGGCTAAGTGTAAAAAGCCGTGGTTTGACCTGGGCGGGTTCGATCTGCTCAAACCCAACAGGTTCGACGTGAAAAAGAACAAGGGTAACCGCTGGTCGTGAGTACTGTCGGACCCACCACCTATAAATAGAGGTCTTCATTTCACACTCAGGTATCGAATCTCACCTCGAACTTAATATTGAGTCCGACCTGTACTGACTTGATCGTCGGAGAGTTTGCCCTCTTGTGCAAGTTCACTCCACGGTTCAGGTCGCGCCAGAGACCGGGTTCGAGCAAGGTTCAAATACATCGTTGTGTAATTCTTTGCATAAACAACGGTCAAATGTGTTGAGGAACTATTTAGAGAAAGGTTTCAAATTTCAAGAACTAAAAATGCCAATTTTAAAATTGTTAGATACCTATCTCAAATCTTATTTTGCTCTAAAATTTATTTGATCCATGGATAGTTTGAGTTAAAAGAGTCGTTATGTAACATTTGTTACATCTTTAAAAATGGAAACATAAGGTTTAAAAATTCAATTGTGAAATCCTTCCCTTCCACTTTTCTCTTTATTAAAATTGATATTTTATTATTGGGATTAGACATCGCAAGCATAATCGCGTTTGCTTTTTAAGACAAGATGGCACCTTTTGCTTATTTTCCACCTAAAATCACTCTCTCCTTTTACTTTTAAAGATTTCAAAGATTTTATTTAAGTTAAAAAAAATATGTGGGTAGGAGTCTTTTGGAGATTTCAATCTCCGTCTTCTTTACCATATATGTTTAATGACTTAAACGAAAATATATTATTTAATTAATTGAACTTCATCCTATCAAAAAAATTATTATTATTATTATTATTGAACTTCACTTAAATTGACTTGTTAAAATTGTGTATATTATTATGAAGAATGAATATTAAATTTTCAACCCATAAAACTTATTAGATATTACTAATACTTAAAAAGTTATTCATTCATTCGATATTTATATTAATTTCACTGTAATAAGTTTTAAAATTATTCTATAAAAAAATCATGGTAAAGTTAACTAATTCCAATCATAAATTTACACTTCTACAAATAAAAACATATCACATGCATTAATATTTATAATCATTTCTCTGGACGGTCAATTTCTATTTGAGAATTAAACCTTTCTTTTTAGTTTAACAACATATGAAGGTGAAAATTTGAACCTTTGACGTATTAATCGAAAATATGTCTTAATTTGTTGAGTTAGGTCCATAATTATCTAATTATAATTTTTCTAAAATTTGAAGATATGAGAATCGGTACCGACCCATTGCCATTCCTAGCAAATTATTTCCAAAATTCGACCAATTTCTTAATTATTTTGGTATGATTTTTTGAAATAGTCTTTTTTCATGTCATAATCCGATGTCTAAAACGTGGGCGCTTGCCAATTTTAAATGATTAAAGGCAAGCTTACTTTTGCCGTTGGCCCGTTGCCGTTGGTACAAACAAAATCATATATTCTATAAAATATTTAATTTCTAATTTCTTTTCAACCCAAATTCGAAATCTTACAAATATATATATATTATTTTGATTATTTTTAATCGTGGGTATCGGTTTTATTTTATTGCAAATCCCACGCTCGGGGCCTGCCGAGCTGTAGCGTCCATGTAAAAGAACCATCATTGAATGATTGTGTGGACTCTGATTTGGCTTCAATTTCTGTTTGTAATTTTTCTCTCCCTAAGGCAACTTCTTAATCTCTCTCTCTACATTTTCTCCACTCGGTTTCCTCCGAAAATCGCTGCAATCCCTGTCCTCATTACCGGGTAAGTTCATCTTCATCTTCTTCTTCTTCTTCTTCTCTTTCCTGGAGGTTTTTTTTTTTTTTTTTCTGTTTTGCAGCGATCTTAGTTCTAATTAACATTGAAGCCTTTTAAACCCCATTTAGTCATTTACCCTGTTCGTTTCGAAAACGTTGGAACTTTTAAACCCCCTTTCCTCTGTTTCTGGGAAATCATTAACCAAAAACTGTTGGAATCTTGTAAACCCCTTTTGCCTGTTTCTGGGAATCGTTAGAAACCCTTTTCTGCAACTTGTTTCTGATGTCCATTTCTTTTGTATTTATGATTCTGACGATTTTAGATCGATCGGACTCGGTCTGAGATTGGGGGTTGTTTGGATTATGCAGATTCTGGTGATATTTATTTGATAGAGTAGATTCATTTGATACTTATTGCTCCTTGTATTGTACCCAAGGCAGGCCTCCATGGCTGAAACTGAAAGTGGTCCAGAAATTGACATAAAAGCTGCAAAAGAAGCACTTGGAGCTCAGCAAAAGCTTCTGCAGAAGCTTTATGCTGAGCTTGATAAAGAAAGAGAAGCCTCCGCGGTTGCAGTTAGTGAAGCCCTATCGATGATCCTGCGTTTGCAAGAAGAGAAAGCTGCTATGAAGATGGAAGCGAGCCAGTATCAGAGAATGGCAGAGGAAAAGATTTGCCATACTGAGGATTCTCTTGCTAGTTTTGAAGACATTATATATCAAAAAGAAATGATAATCGCTTCTCTTGAATACCAAGTCCAAGCTTATAGGTATAAACTCTTGAGCTTAGGTGGCTCTGATTTGGGTCCTTGTGAATTTAAATTTGAAGACAGCTTTTTGCTTCAAAAAAATGACTCGGCTCCAAAGAGGGAAATTGGTGCAAATAGTAGCTTGAGAAGAATAAAATCTCTGCCTCTGACTCAACCCGATCAGTTGTATTTCTTAAAAAATGGTGCAGAAAGTGAGACATTTGAGAATCTTAAACTGGATCGCTATACTGATAGTGTGGAAAATCCCGACAGCAGTTGTTTGTGGGAACAAATCAAGATGTTAGATGAACAAGTCAAAGAGATATCTGACTTTAAAGGATATGCTGAAGATAAATCTGAAAGTTTGAATGGTGGGATTGATGTTTCCCCTTCGCATATTCAAGATAACCCTGATGAATCAAGGGGAGTTAATCCCGATGTAAGCCCGAAATGTGGCAGTTCGTCGAGCATTCAAGATATTTTCGAGATCCCCGAGGTGAACCAGAATCTTAAAGCTTGTCAAAGTCGGATCCAACTTCAGAAAAAGTTGATTTTTGAAGGCGAGAGTAGGCTAGGAAAGCTGGATTCAGTACCAATAGAACCAAAGTTGATTTTTGAAGGCGAAAGTAGGATTGGAAAGCTGGATTCAGTGCCAATAGAACCATTCAAACTGCTTCCTAAAAGTCTTGAGCAAGCCAAGGCAAAGAAAGCTTCCAGTGTCAAAAGCCTCAAGAACAAATCATCAAAATCAAGGAAAGGAAAAGCTATAGGCTCTGGCACGACTCCTGCTCGCCAACAGATCGATGAAATTGTTGCTGAGTCTCAACCTTTTCAACAAATCTGTCGCGTAATAGAGCAGTTCGAACGGAATAGAAGTAGTACAAGGCAAGAGATTACAAGTGTAGGGGCAGAGGAGATGAGACTGCTGAAGGACATACAAGACCAGCTGAATTCTATTCAATCTGAGATGAAAAGTTTGAAAATAAAGCACCGCCCCTCGCTGGACAACAAGATGTTTGATATTCTGCAAGAGGTAGGCTATTCTCTTTTCCCTTTCCTTTTCCATTAAGATGTAAAAGGTTGAGGAATTAGCCAATGCTGTCATTAATACAATGTGCTACAAATTTACTGAAAAAATACCATTTGTATTCATGGACAGGCAATGCTATACTTCTGGTTTTGATCAAGCCTTGTGTTCTCTCTATCTTGTCAGCCTACCGCCACAAAGTTTAACAAAAGTTTCGGTTTTGACTGTGAGTTTCCTTGATGATTCTGATCGAGTGTGCCTTTGATTTTCTTTAACAGATGGTATAGAGTGGATTTTGAGTTCATATGATGTGTAAGAAGATGTATAGATCGGATGCTATACTGTACATAAATCAGTACATGACAGTACAGGAGCATGTCCTTAACAGAAATGTATTAAGGCACTCGTTGCTCATTTGCCTCTAATCTTGAGTGAAATTTAGTTGTGCTTGTTACTGAATTCCGTATTTTGGTGTTGTCGAAAAGTTTATCGTTTTATAAGCGAGATGAGATGTCAAATGCAATTCTTTTATAAGTGTAAAGTGTAATTCATAACCTTTGAATGAAGAAAGTTAGCCTTCAAATGCAAATGTTGTAGAATGAATCAGACAAGTGAGGCAAATTTTCAGAAAGTTTCAAGGTTGTTAAAAGTTTGGTTTTGAATGGATAAATTGATTGTGTATGGGAAAAAAATGATATGTTGGTATTAACACTCTCTCTTTGGGTGAGTTTCATACACCTTTTAATTTAAACATTTCCTTCCAAAAATAAAAATCTAAAAACACTTTTTATATTAAAATGTTCCGTATTTTGTTATAAGTTTGTTTGGTTGCACTACATTTATAAAATAATTTTATAGCCATTCCCAGTTAATCACTTTAGTCATGCTCGTGTATTTTAGATTTTTGACATGTATTGAAGGGCAATCATGAGTGAAATTCAGCTGAGCTTGTTAGTGAATTCTATTTCTTGGAGTTGTCGAAAAATTCTTCGTTTTATAGGTGAGATAAGATGTTGATTTATTTACTTGCGAGTTGTAAAGTCTTAAAAAGTTCTGAGGTCGTTGTACAAAAGTTTGGTATTGAATGGGGAAATTGTTTGTTTGGATATGGAAAAAAAGGTACTACTAAAACATCTTTGTAATAAAACAAAAAAATCTCTAACTGTCAAATTAATTATAAGAATTTGAAGATTATTTATTTATTTATTCCTTGGTATAAGAAAAGTAAAAAAGTGGGAAGGGGGAAAGTAGCTCCGATCTTTAGGAAAAGGATTAATATGCTGAGCTAAGCTGACGTTGGTAGTTTGAATATTCTTTTTAATGCAGTTTAAATGTTATTGTGTTCATTAAAATCTCTACCATAATACTTAGAAAATTAATGCTATCGTGCTCATTGAAATAAAATATTCACCAAAGTTAATCACTATTCACTTTTGAATGATTTTAAAAAAAAAAGTAATATTTTGTCAAAGCGAATCTAGTTCAAACGGTAATTAGTATAATGTTCATTCAAGAGATTGTGAGTTCGATCTCCCACCCCTACATGTTATATTAAAAAAAAAGTAATATTTCATTTTTTTAAAATTATTTATGAGAAAGAAACTTATTTGCAATTATTCGATTTTTTTAATTACAATATTTGGATTTAGTTCTTGAATTTTGATTGTGTTTGAATATGTCTGATAAGTTTCTAAATTTAAAGAAAAAAAATTCTAAAAACCGTCTAAATTTTTAATTTTATTTAATTGGTTCATAAATTTTAAAAACTCTGACAGCTAAATTTTCCATTTTATAGAATAAGTCCTTAATTTTAAGTATTCATTCACTTATTCCACATTTGTTAAAATATACTTACTTATTAGATGTAAAATTGAACATTTAGAATTTTATTAGATAAATGATCTATTAGATACTTTCTATTAAATTGAAAGTTGTCTGTTAGAGAATTTTAAAGTTTTGGAACTTATTAGATATGGAATTGAAATTTTAAAGATACATTAAATGTATAATTAAAAATTTAGGATCAAATTTTAAAGTTGAAAGACCTGGTACGAACTTATAAGTTATAACTCAATCTTTTTTATTTTAAGAAATAGAAAGCTATTTTGTAGACAGGTTCAAAATAAATCATGCAATCTGAGGCCCATATGGTCAGTTGAGGCCCACAGCAATAATATAGAATCTTAGGCCCAGAATGATCGGCCCATTAATTTGTGAGGGCTATTCAGATACCCCAATATGCTTCATCCACTTTGTAGATTCAAATGCCATGTATTATCAGGCATTATTTTATTTTTCTAATTTAATGGTTATATTAATTAAAGAAAATCATTCAATAATTAACAGGCCCGTTTCTCTCTTATACATGAACCCGTGTTTTTGGGGATTTATTAAAGTTCATGTAATTGGATAAAATAATAATAATAATAATAAAGTTCATGTAATGGATTTGAATATTTTAAATTAACAATAACAAGTAAAAAATGGCGCTCTATTCAATAACCACTCTTTTTTTTAATAATTATTTTAGTTTTATTTTTTTAAAAACTAGATTATTCACTAATAATTTTTTCCCTCCTATTATAATTATATTAAAAATCCAAAACAATTTTCAAAATTAAAAACAAATAAATAAACTTAGGTTCAATAACTTTAGCTCATGTAATTTGAATACATTATCTACATAGTCCTTGAACCTTAGAGTTTTTTTTTTAATTGTCTTTAAATTTTTTTACTAATTTTGATTTTGACTTGATATAACAAAAAGTTTGTTAGACTGATAAGCATATCGCACTAACATTGTATTGATAGTATTCATAACATGAACTAAATATTTATATGATTTATTTTTAGTGTAATATGTGAAGGTAAGAATTCGAACGAGCTTTTGTTTTAAGAGATAGGTATCTTAATCTATTGAACTATATTCAGACTGACATCAATAATTATGTGTGAAAAAGAAATTAAAAATATACAATAAAATAAAAAACTTTAACGTTGACTTTTATTTTTTATTTTTTTGGGTCTTGAGAAGACATCGGTAAACCTTGCAGACATAAGTGAGAACTAATGTGGAGGGAGATTGCAGAATTAAACCAATTTTATTTGTAAAATAATTAGTTTGTGATGAAAAAGCACAAACAATTTTTTAAAATAATAATAATGAGAATTTTTCTGTCGACAGTTTGCATATTTAACCCCACGCGGGCACACGATTTTCACATAGAAAATATAAATAATTTGGTGAGTGGACTTTTTTTGTATTGTTATTTTGTAAATAAAAATCGGTGTTTTTAAACTCTAACAAGTTGCAAATGCATCCCGACCCAATAGCCCATTTCCAAGAAATTCAGAAAAAGATTTCTAATGGGATTATGATTTGGTTGACAAAACCCAAATCTAAATCTAATTATATCATTAAAATTGATAAACATTGTAATTACTATTATTATATTTAGTTATGTTGGGGTAAATAATCATCCTTTTATTGTCACGCTTAAATTGTTTATTCGTAAATTTGATTTACTTTATTTTTTAAAATATTTTATTCAATCTATAATTACGTCATCTATCACCATTCAACCAACAAGTTTATTGATTTATAGACTTTATTTAATTATTGTTGTTGTTTATTTTTTTCCTTTTACTAATTTAAAAGACGAATTTGACTGAAGTTTTCGACTATAACCTTCAAGAGTGATCACTAATGTCTTAACCAACTATATTTCATTAAATATTGTCGAAATAGAAAAATCATATCCAATCTTATCGCTTTTGAAGCAAATTCTTTTTAGGTGAGAAGGGAAAAATTTAAAAGAATTTAAAATAAAATTTTAAAGTGGACCATAATTGGAAAAGGAAAGAGAAATGAGGAACTATTTTGATGAAGCCAGCAGCCAAATGCATGATTTATTTTATTATTATTATTATTATTATTTTTTTTTTTTGAGTACCCAAATGCATGATTTATAGATATGAGTACAACCGACATATATACCACTACCAAACTCCATCCATATCTTTATAAAATCCAAATGTGCCTATTTTTCGTATTATTAAAAACATGACAAATTACCATTTCAGCCCTCGCTATTAGTTTCATTTTAATGCTCAAAGTTTAAAATTTAAAAAGTTTTATTCTAATCCTTAAACATCATTCAAAGTTGAAAAATATTTTGCGGGATCATATTTTCTTTTGACACATAGACATATTAGTTTATAAATATGGCAAAGAAGTGATAAACTGGTAAAAATGAAAATATATTACGTAAAAAAATTGTTGACATTTAGTAAATTCGTAAAATGTTATTAAGTGATATAACCAAATTATAGACATCATAATTTTTAAAATTAAATTAAGATTAAATTACAAGTTTAGTATTAAACTTTCAGGATCGTAATCGACTTTCGTGGAAATTCAAATTTCCACCTCACAGTTGTATTACATTAAGATATTGTTTGATAAGTATCTGAATTTGAAAAAAAAATGTATAATAAGTCTATAAATTTTGAATTTTATGTCTTATAAAACTATAATATTTAAATTTTATATTTAATAGCTCTATAAATTTTAAAATAAATTCAAATATAATAAATATTTATTAGAGACAAATTTGAAATTTCATGAATTTATTACACCATACCGACGATAATTTTTTTTTTTAATTTTACTTCTTTTACATTTAAAAAAGAACCTAAATAGCGTATTGGGTGCTGAATTAATGTGTTCACTGCTCACCACAATTAATTATTTAATCAATCAATTAATTTCTACACCTGTGCAAATATAACGCGAAATTCCTTTCCCCACGTGGTAGTATCTCATTTGTCAATTTCAAAGTCAAACACCACTGGCGCCAAATAAGTTTCCACTGGTCAACGGCAGTTAGGCCCCAAAAAACTTTCAAATAAATCACCATTTCCTCTTCTGTAACTCATCTCTCCCTAAATCCCACTGTGGTTAAAAAAAAAAAAAGCTTCAGTTTTTTATCAATGGGTGGTTTTTGCGAGCTCTCCTCGTTCTCTTTTTTGTGTTTCCTTCTTCCTCTGTTGGATAAAACTTCTGCCAAATTTGAGGATCATTACCACGAAAACAGAGCATCATTACTTTCTTTCAAAAATGGCATTTTTTCTGACCCACAACACCATCTTCAAAATTGGAGTGTAAATTCACAGCTTCACTTCTGCAACTGGACAGGAGTTAAATGCAACAATTCGACCCACCAAGTGATTTCCATTGATCTTTCTGGCATGTCCCTCGGAGGAACCATTTCTCCATCTCTTTCCAATCTTTCTTCCTTAACGACTCTTGATTTGTCCGGGAACTTCTTTGAAGGTCAAATTCCCATGGAGTTGGGTTCTCTTGTTAATCTCCAGGAACTGAGCCTGAAAAGGAATCTTCTGAGAGGAAAAATCCCTGCAGAGCTCCAGTTTTTGAATAAATTGGAGTTTCTTCATCTGGGTAGCAACAGGCTTGAAGGGGAGATCCCTGAGTTGCTGTTCTGTAATGGGTCCAGTTCGCCATTGAGGTATATAGACCTCTCAAACAATTCCTTAAGTGGGAGAATACCTTTAAAAAATGGATGTGAGCTGAGGTGTTTGATGAAATTCATGCTTTGGTCTAACAATTTGGCGGGGCAGGTTCCTGCTGCTCTTTCAAACTCAACGAATCTGGTATGGCTGGATTTGGGGTCAAATAAGTTAAGTGGGGAGTTGCCATCTGAGATTTTGATGAAAATGCCATTCTTAGAGGACCTTGATTTGTCTGAAAATGGATTTGTTAGCCATGATGGGAACTCAAATCTTGAGCCTTTTTTTGCATCTTTGTTCAATTCTTCAAGACTGAATGAGATTGATTTAGCAGGCAACCGTCTTGGTGGAGAGATACCTTCGTTTATTGGCGATCTTCATGTCAATCTCTCAAAGCTTCATTTGAATGATAATCTTATCCATGGCTCAATTCCTCCTTCCATTTCAAAGTTTAGAAATCTTACCATTCTGAACTTGTCTAGTAACCTCCTCAATGGAACCATTCCTTCTGAGCTTTCCAGATTGAGGAAGCTTGAGGTTATTCATCTCTCTAATAATTTACTCTCCGGTGAGATCCCATCTTCTCTTGGGGAAATTCACCATCTGGGTTTTCTTCATTTGTCTAGAAACAAGCTCTCTGGTTCTATTCCAGAAGCCTTAGCTAATCTTTCCCAGTTGAGAGAACTGTTGCTTAATGGAAACCATCTCTCAGGCATTATCCCACCAAGCCTGGGAAAATGTACCAACTTGGATATTTTGGACCTTTCTAGCAATCAAATTTCAGGTGTTATTCCGAGTGAAATTGCAGGGAGGACCATGAAATTTTATTTGAACCTTTCCAGAAACCATTTACATGGGCCTTTGCCATTGGAGCTTAGCAAAATGGACATGGTTCCGGCTATTGACTTGTCCTCGAACAATCTCTCAGGCCCAATCCCATCCCAACTTGGGAACTGCATTGCATTAGAACACCTCAATCTCTCTCATAATTCCTTTTATGGGCCTTTACCAGTTTCCATTGTCCAACTGCCTTATCTTCAAACACTTGATGTTTCTTTCAACCAATTGAATGGAAGCATTCCTGGCATTCTTCAGAATTCTTCAACTCCCAAGCAGCTCAACTTCTCTTTCAACAAGTTTTCAGGTGAAGTTCCAGACGAGGGGGCATTTACATGGCTGACAATATCTTCTTTCCTTGGAAACAATGGTCTCTGTGGCTCCATCAAAGGCTTGCCAAAGTGCAGGAAAAAACACAAGTTTCATAAGTTGTTGCCAATTCTCTTGTGTTCATCTGCAGCTCTTATACTTGTCATCACCGGAATCGCCTTGGTACACCGGTTGAGAAAGGGAAAACGTTTGCCAGTTTTGAATCGGAGGAGTTGGAAGGAATATGGACAACAAACTACAGAGAGGAAGGAGCTGAAATATCCAAGAATCTCATATAGACAACTGGTGGAAGCCACAGATGGTTTGAGCTCTTCAAGCTTGATTGGGTCAGGACGATTTGGAGAAGTGTACAAGGGAATACTACCAGATAAGACAAAGATTGCAGTCAAGGTTTTGAAACCAATTAGGACAGCAGGAGAAATCTCAGGGAGCTTCAAAAGAGAATGTCAAGTGCTGAAGAGAACAAGGCACCGAAATTTGATTAGGATCATAACCACTTGCAGCAGACCAGATTTCAATGCTCTTGTTCTTCCATTAATGTCAAATGGCAGCTTGGAAATCTATCTTTATCCAAACGAGCTAGGATCGAGCATTCGTAGGCCAGATTTGGTTCAACTAGTGAGTATTTGCAGTGATGTAGCTGAAGGTGTGGCCTATTTACACCACAACTCACCGGTTAGAGTGGTGCATTGTGATATCAAACCGAGCAACATTCTTCTTGACAACGACATGACTGCTCTGGTTACTGATTTCGGAATTTCAAAACTGATCATTGGGGGAGAAACTAACAACATTTCCTTCAGTTCAACTCATGGCTTGTTACGTGGCTCTGTTGGCTACATAGCTCCAGGTAAATGCACAGTCTATTTGAATTGACCACATTACTTTGTTTATCAGGCCATGGTTATAATTAATCATATTGCCTTTTGAAATGCAGAGTACGGATTAGGGGAGCGTGCCTCAACTGAAGGAGATGTGTTCAGTTTTGGAGTTCTTCTGTTAGAAGTTGTGACAGGAAAGCGTCCAACCGATCTTCTTTTTCAACAAGGTGCAGGCTTGCATGAATGGGTGAAAAGCCACTACCCTCACGACCTCATGGACATAGTCAATGAAGCAATGGAAAGATATGGTCTCCCACCACGGCCAAACGCCACAAAATCATCTCCTAAACTGCAGCTTGAAGTTATATTCGAGTTGATTGAGCTCGGTATCATGTGCACGCAGTATACTCCTTCATTGAGGCCGAGCATGATCGATGTAGCTCATGAAATGACACGTTTAAAAGAGCATCTCTCGAATTCGTTATCACTGTTGATTCGAGAAGCTGGTCCTACTGCACATGAAGGTTGCTGATCAGTCTGGAAGATTTAGAGCAACTTGGTGTTGTTCATTTGTTCAATTTGATTGTTTTAGTTTCAGCCTCCTTTTCCAATAACAAATTCAGGGCAAAAGAGGGGGTTGAATTGGAGTTTAATCACCACACTGAATCCAGTAATGTAAATATGTGATACAATAAGCATAAACCAAAATGATCATAAGCTAATTGGTATAGATTCTAATGAAACATTCTCTTCAATTGTTTGATATGTGATAGACCCTCGATTGTTAACGTGTACAGTAGAAAAAGTAGGAGCCTAGAACGAGGTACGATAAAGAGAGAGTACTTTAGAGATGAGAAACTCTTGGAATTCTATTAACATGTATCAACAAAAAGACTATTGGCCTTAACTATTGAGTTCAATTAAGATCTAGAGAAAGTAGACGTAAAGGCTGCCTCTTTACATGATAACGCAGATGAGATGATATATGGCACAATCAGAAGGTTTTACCCAAAGGGAATGAAGTAAAGTGACTTTAAAAGTGATCACTTGTTAGCTTTTTCAAAAAGTGAAAGTGAAAGTTGTGTGTTCATGAAGTGGACATATGAAAGCACTACTACCAGTGTATCAACACAAGTACATACAAAGACTCTTGAGAAAAATTCTCAATGGATCAAGTCAAAGCAGTCACTATACCTATTGCAAAACTTAACAAATTGTCACATAGTACAGAGGAAGATATTTTCAAAATCGTTAGAAGTTTGAGTTTTAACTGTTGTTTGACGTATAGTATTCGATAGTATACGACCGGATTTAGCATATACCTTAAGTGTGGAAGGTATGGATAGCTCATTTATAACTCACAGGAAAGCTATCAAAGGTACATGGAATTATATTACCTATTTTATGCATCAAAAAATGCTAAATGAAAAATCCCTCGTGATTTTGCTTTTGGTTTCATCCAAAAGGCCCCGTACCTATGGAGACATCGTCATCTACTTATATTACCATCATCTTCATTCTTCCCCTTGTATAATCGATATGAGACGTCAAACACATTCGTAACAGCTACTAAAGAGGCATTATGAATTATAGTTCTCTTTTTCAAGTTAGGAACTGCTTTTTCAAGTTAGGAACTGGTTTTCCATAGCAACTAGAGTGCAATGTGCCTTTAAGAAAACATATGTTTCGTGATAAAACCAAATGCTCGGGCCTGTTTGGTAATGATTTTGTTTTTGTTTCTTGATATTACAATATTATAACCTAACTAGTATCATCACCAAACAAGTCACTACTTCTTTAACATCAAATGAGGGATGATATGACTCCAAAATTCATTGGTCAACTGATTAGCTATTGGATCTTGAGAAACACACTTCCAATTAAAAAACCTTCTTTTTTTTTTTGCTAATAAAATCTCTGTTTGATCTTCTTTCGGTCATCAGCTTGTGAATATATCTTCACCCAATCCCTACCACAGACATAATCCAAAAATATCTATTAAATAAATAGAATTGTGTTTGGCAAAAGCAGCACACGAGGCTAATGCCAACAATATTTAAAGTTAAACTTCACTTAGATCTTTCTTTTAACCTACCATTAATATGGAATTAGCAATCTAGATAATGTGCCAAGTGGAGGATGATAAAAATTCTTTGTATCATATTCTAGTACAATGATTATCTCCACTTTTAAACTTTACACTTAAATTATTCACTTCCACTTGACGAGAAACTCGCTATACCATGTTGTTTGCCTCAGTTAGGTCCAAATCCTGTTGCAAAAAATATTTAGATTAGTTGTAAATGAAAGAAGAAAAAAAATCTCAACTTTGCTTAAAGATTAGATCATTAGTCAACTTTTCCTTTCTTGAACTAGATAACTTGAATTACTTTGTACTGAAACGTATCGAAACCGCCCGTTGGTTGCTATGTACTGATGCAGATTTGTTGAATATGAGTCTGCACCATGTTTAAGTCAGATGATGGAAAAAAGGCTATAGAGATTGAGACTGAATATGAGCCTCTACTTTTCTAGTCCTTGTGTCAAGACATTGCAGATAGAGAACAAAGTTTGATTATCAAGTCAAGTGTGAATGAGAAGACTTGGAAAGGAAATCAACTTCTAACACAAATCTGCACTCAACAAACTTTATTCTGCAAAAGTTTCATTTCGACTACGAGTGGCATCATCATCGGTTAATTTCTCGTTTCGTGGTAGATATGTAGTCGTCGTCTCGTCACAATCTTATCTAGCTAACAAACTCTTGTTTGGTAAGATTCCACTAGAAAAGAAATATATTTGTTTTTTTAAAGTCTTCAAGGGAAACATTCAAACTCCAATCCCTCTGTCATTGAATTGAAGTCTATTACTTGGAGGAATCAACTTTTTCAACAAAAGTACATGAGATATATCTTCTATAACAGTATCCAACAAAATTCTATTCATTTGGTTAACTTTTTGATGTGTTCCTATTTTGACTTTTGAGAAGGTTAGTGACCAAGATATGTTTAGTTCATTGGCCTAAATTAGCTCTATGTTGCAATGAGACGGTAACTCAAGTAATAGCTATCAAACATTAAATTCTCAAGTTTAGGGGCAAGTTACAAAAAATTGGCTTTTCACTTAACAGTCCACACACAAGAGATCTGATATTTGAACCAACATTTTGGAATCAGAAAAATATCTTGAAGATAAGTGAATGACAAATTTTTTGGATCCAACCAAACCAAATTCACATACAATAAGAGTTTCAAGTTGAAACTCAGGCAAGCATTCCATTTTTAACCCATTGAAAATCAGTGTTGCCTTAAATCTCTTTTCTGGTACAAATCCACAAACTCTGAGTCAATAACATACACTTTAAAGATTAGATCAATAATTTATCAGCAGGACGAATTACTCATCTGTTTGATGATCGATTCCCGCACGTATGTTACTTTCCTCATCGTACCGCGATAACATGTGAATTCTAAACATAGAAGGAAACAACTTACCTTATACTTATAGAAAATATGGTTGAAATGTAACATTCACAACAGCAGAACCTCCATTGAATGTGAAAAAGCATAGGGGCTTCATCTGAATCCCACATTGGATGAAAGGGATTGGATGTTGATTTTCAAAATGCAAGGAAAAACTCCCACCTTGTGGGGTAACTTTTGAGTGAGAAAGTCTTTGACATGACTAGACAAGTGGTATCAGGTCAGATTACTAAATTTGCATAACAAAATTTGCATAACAGTCGACGAAAGCGTGATGCGTGACACAGATTGTTAGATCATCCCATATCAGTTATGGAGGTTCAATGTCGAATGGGACGACCCAAAAACGACTACATACTTGGCTATTCTACACATGCTCATAACTTTCTTTGCAGCCTAGAAATCTGAGAGGAAGTACTATAGAGTTTATACTATTGTACTACTACAAGACTCTAGTTCTATTATTATCCATTGCTTCCCCTTCTACTTTTTAAGATGTATTGCAGGTGAGCTCACTCCATGAAACAACAGAGAAAGTTAGGCCCAAGATTTGGACCAGGATTTAGAATTCGGATTCGGTACCTAATTGTCCCGGAACTCCCTTACGTCCTATGCGACCTGACCGTGCCACCGTCTTTATCTGAGCTACTTAGAAGAGCGAAGATTGTCCCTACAGAAAATAATGTCAAAAAGAAAAGAAGACGGTCCTTCATTTCTTTATTGTCTTGAAATTACTAGTCTAAACTTTGGTGATCAATGAAAATTTAACTATAATATTTCTTTGACGTGATCATCTAGAGGCAACTTTTATCTTGATGAAAGGGGGTCTGATTTTTAACATAAGATCTTGGTCTAGATAATGCTAGAAGGCTCTATGACAAAAAAAAAATTATAGATATTGAAAAGGGCAAGTTTGAAAACAGTAGACAATTGGTTGAGAAATATTAAGATGATGACTACTGGAAAAGGGGATATTTCAATGGTGCTTTTAAAGTGCAAATGATATCAAAGAAGAATGCTGATCCCACTAGCAATAAGAAAAGCTCACCATTGTTCAAATTTTTTGTATGGAAATGAAAAGAGGTAGGTAGAAAAGTGTATGTTTCTCCATGATAGCAACCTTATGAATGACATTACTTCAAATGTCTCCATCATTTTGATGTTATATTACATGGCTGATACTTTGAGTTATCATAGCTCAGTTTACACTTCAAAGTTGATAATTTATTTTTTTTGTTGTACAACGAGACCCTACTACATTTGGTTGTAAAGAAATACATCGCAGATTAATTCTTAGATGGGTGGTTATCAGGAACTTGAACTCAGTCTCTCTAAATCTTTTTATTTACCTTAGTTTTTTTAGACCAATGAGCTAATCCATGATGATTAATCTTTCTATATTTTTACAGTTAATATGATATTGCTTAAGCCAAAATTCTCGTTGTTTTACTTTTGATTTCATCCAAAATGTCTCGTACCATTGAAGATAGTTATCCTTACTTATACATAAACTTGACTTTAGTAGAATAGACAAATTTTCGCTAGGCTCTACCTCCTCATTTATCTTCTTCTTTTGTCCCTAGATCACTTGAAAGTTCTAGTTAATCAATAATCGAGGGAATCATCGAGCTCAGGGGCGCCCCTGAATTGTCTGACCAGCTCGAGGGTCCCATACTGCAGGCTTATCGACCTAAGTGGGTCATGGCTCTAGGCCGAGTAGCGCTGCTGGTCCTTGCAGCCTCAATCTTCGGGGTCCTTGTGCCACTCCTCCAAACGGGCTCAACTCTTCGGAGTTTGATCTATTGATTTGCATTTATAATCTTGATTCGTGCGACTCATGCGCAACTTAATATCTCTCGTAATGAATCTTCCTCTTTTCTAGTTGGTAGGGGACTTTGGTCGCAATATATCAATATATCAATGGCCCCAATAGAAAAGAGAAAAGATGAGGATGAATACGTGGAATAGAGGTAAATGAACTTTATGTTAATCTCAAAAGTCAGCAGTTGTACAACTAACCAAGGAGAGTTATCCAATTAAGTAAAACCCATCAAAACTCAAATTTTACACTCCCAACTTTTGGTTGGGTAAATTCCACTGTTCCTCATCTACGGACAGATAGACAGGTGGTTTATTGTTGTGATTTTGCATTTGAATTCTCAGAACTTATTTATTTATTTATTTAAAAAAAAAAACAGATTACTATTTCATATATTTGGACTTTTTTTTGGCGTTGAAATAGAAAATTGTGAAACTTTGTTGGATTTTGCTTACTTTGGATCCATTTCAAAATTTATCTCAATGTATATACCAGAAATTAAATTTCGTCCTTGATTTGTACTCTCAATGATGACATTTTTTTTCAACTTTTACTATAAATGTTAAATTACTTCTACATTTTATTCATGTTCTCAATAAGTACGCCAAGATTTTAGTCATTATTGAAAATTTGAATTATAGTACATGTGAATGATTAAATTTGACAAGTTATTGATGTGTTATATTAATTTGATCGTTGACATAATTTTCAACGTTAAAATGTTTGTCGGTAAAAAAAAAACGTCCAAATGTTTTTACGCCAAACTAAATATCTAGTGTGATATTTGAATTGTTGTAAATTAATATTTTTATTGAATAGAAAACGATATTTATTGAATGGTATTCAATAATTGGTTTTAAATGATTCAATAATTATTGAGTGACATATATATTTGTAAAATGGTAAAAACAATTGTTTGTTTTCATTACAATCGTTGGTGTTAAATTTTGACCTCCTGATTGAACGAGTAGATCTATGAGAGAGTATGACCGACCTATGATAGAACATGATCAAACTATGATGGAGTGAGGCCAGCCTAAAAGGAAGCATGACCAACCTATGATAAAGTATACTGATGTAAAAGAAAAATCGATACACTAAAGTCCGTTCGATCTGAGACTAACGTGAGCGTCAAAGTACTTATTATTGTTTTGTAGATCTCGTTTTCAATTCATCCCTCAAAAACCTCTCGTGCCATTGGATTTAGGCAGAAACAATAATGTTCAATTGTGTTGTTTCTTATGATCACACCTTTGAAAATTAATAATATTACAAAGTTAGTTGAAAAACTATTGCATAACTTTTCAATATTGTAAACAAAATATGCTAATACATTACGGCTATCCGTGTCTTAACCTTCCAGGAA